>CAWUFW010027946.1:0-24151 GCA_963921515.1 Calotriton arnoldi
ATGCTGCAGAGGGGCTCTGCTCATGCAGGGGCACCCTCTCACATAAAACCAAGCACTCTGCCTTCAGGATTGTAAAGGCCTACCATAGGAGTGACTTATAGGTTTATATGTGTGTGCAATGGTAGTGATATAGGTAGCCTATATCACAGTAAGGGGTGCATTCACCACCTTACCCAGGCTGCAGTAGCAGACCTGTGGTGTCATTTTGGCTGGCCTTCCAGGGGTGGCATAATACATGCTTCAGCCTCTGGCAGGCCTCTAGGGTACCTATGCCCTGGGTACATAGTATACCCTATACTAGGGACTTATAAGGGCACTCCAGATTCCAATCAAAGATGTACCTAAGGTACATGGAAACCATTTTAGAGAGGAAGCAGCTAGGCTGGGGTTCTGATTAGCAGGGCCCCAGCCAGACTAAAGTCGAAAAACAGTGAAGCATCAGCAAAAAGTGGGGGTACCTATGTGAAGCATATCCTACTCTCCTACAGAAACATAAAATCCCATCCGATCCTATCAAATGCTTTTTCAGCATCTAATGCTATCGTGGCGATAGGATAATCAAGAGAGGAAGCTTTACTTAGAATGTTAAAAAAGACTCTGGAATTATCTGAAGATAAACGGCCTTTAACAAATCCTGATTGTTCTGGGCCAATAAGGTTAGGCAGAATGGGCTCAATACGGAGAGCAAGAATCTTTGCGAAGATCTTATAATCCAAATTAACTAGGGAAATCGGACGATAATTTTTGCAGAGAGAGGGGTCTTTGTTTTCTTTAGGAATTAAACAAATTATGGCTTCCTGAAAAGTTCCTGATGAGGAACCGTCCTTTACAAACGCCTTATAAAGTAATAAGAGTCGGGGGAGTAACAGAGACGCGAAGTGGGCATAAAATTCAATAGTAAATCCATCCGGACCAGGAGCCTTTCCTCTCTTCAGTACCGAAACTGCATGTCTGATTTCAGAGAGAGTGATGTCGGATTCTAAGGAGGCAAAGTCGGTATCATAAGGGGGTGGAGAATTAATCGATTGAAAGAAAGAAGAAAGTGCATCTGAAGTTGGCTGTTGCTCTGGCGTATAAAGTTTTTTGTAAAATGAAACAAATTCATTCAAAATATCATTATCTTTAAATAGCGAATCACCTACATTGTTACGTATCGATTCTATTTTAGTCCGCTCGCGACGGATCTTTAAATAGTTTGCAAGTAATTTCCCCATTTTATTCTGTCCTCCATAGTAACGGGCACTACTTTTTAAGAGTTAAGAGGAAGCAGCTTCAGTAGATAATTTATTAAAAGAGAATTTTGCCTCGATAAGATTCTTTAACGAAGATTCAGAGTTGGAGTGATAATAGCAGTATTCAAGTTGCTTGATCTTAGCTAGTAACTGAGTATTTTTAGCTTCAAAGAACCTTTTTTTCGTGAAACAAAGTTTGTGATAAAGCCCCTGGCCGCAGCTTTAAAAGAATCCCAAATCATTACTAGAGAAGAATCTGGGGTGGAGTTAAAGAGAAAAATTCAGAAGCAAAGGAGGTGAATTGGCTTGTAAAATTAGGATCCGTTAATAATGTGTTATTAAATCGCCACCTACCAGCATGGGGGAAAAAAGGTATCAGATCAAAATCCACAAAAACTGGAGCATGGTCCGATATTAGAATAGAACCAATCTCGGCATGAAAGACGTGCTGAGATAAAGGTTTACTAAGGAACAGATAATCTATTCGGGATTGTGAATGGTGAGGGGGAGAATAGAAACTATATTCCCGGATATCTGGATTACAAAGCCTCCAGATGTCAGTTAGTGCTTTACGACGTATGGCAGAAGTAAATTGTGAGTGCATCTTGGTGTTGGAAAATTTAACAGAGGAACGTCTATCTAATATAGGGTCGAGAACCTGATTACAATCACCTCCAAAAATAACATAATCATCATCAAACATAAGAAGTTTATCAGATATCTGAGTCCAAAACGTATTATCAATATTAACAGGCGCATAAACATTAAAGAGTACTAAGGGTATTTCATCTATAAGTAATTTAACAATTACCCAGCGACCTTCCAGGTCGTTTTCCTGATGAACAACTGAAAACTGATATTTTTTATGGCATAATATAGAGACTCCATTCCTCTTCCCTAAAGCTGGGGAAGAAAAAACATTTCCCACCCAACTTCTTTTTAGTTTAGCCGCTTCAACATCCGATAGGTGAGTTTCTTGAATTAAAGCAATATCAACATTTAATCTAGCTAAATGAGTGAACACACACTGTCTTTTTATGGGATTATTAACTCCTTTAATGTTCCAAGTTACAACTCTAAAAATAAACCATTAACATGAACATGCACAGTTCTTATATAAGTAATTGAAATAGCATACTTGTTGCTCAAAGAGAGAGATAATATAATTGAAGAGAGAATAAAAAAGAGAAGTGAGATTAAGAAAAGAAAGCAAGAAAATTTGAAGAAGATAGTACCAAGGATAAAGGAAAGGAAAGAAGAAAAGTGAAAAGAAAAGGACAGGGAAAGACAAAGGGAGGAGAAAACAAAATACAGTACAGATAAACAATACAAATCAAACCATTGACAATTAGGAACAAAATCAGAAGAACATACCACACAAAAACAATGAGAGTGGGGTGGGTGGCACCACATGAGGAAAGTAGCACACCGGACCGAGTCCTCCACGAAAACGCAGCAGAGGGAGACAACCTCCAGGTACAAACGAAGAGGACATATTCAAAGAAACACAAAACTGCATCTGAAAGAATCAAACAGAAAAATGAATATAGTTAACATGTCTCATATCTTGACAGAAACAGAAAACAACTGGGATGAGGATAAGACATAAAACAACAGCCAACAATGCGTAAGTCACAAGACGATTAAGATCGAGTAATGTCCATAGAATCGTCTCTACAAGAGTTCAGGAATTGTTGAAGAAGCGCTGGATTCTCATAGGTCGTTGTTTTATTATTATAATTCACTTTGAAGAGACAAGGGTGGAATAGGCCATAATGAGCATTTAAGGATCGAAGAGTAGGTCTCATCTCTAGAAACTTCTTTCGACAATCTGCAGTAACCTTGACGTAATCCTGCGCAAAGAAGAGAGTTGAGCCATTCCATGTGATCTTCCCTTTCTGTTTTGCAGCTTGGAGAACCTTAAGGAGATCCGTATACTCTAGAAAGTACAAAATTACCCCTCTAGGTTTTATTGAAGAGGAAGATGTAGCAGCTGAGCGGGAGATTTGACCTAGACGGTGGGCTCGCTGAATATTCAAGGTTGGAGAAGTTGAAAGTCCAAGAAGCGTGGGCAAAAAAGATTGAAAAAAAGATATAGGGTTAGATCCTTCAAGACCCTCCGCCAGACCGTAAATGCGTAGATTATTACGCCTGTTGCGGTTTTCCAAATTTTCAACTTGTAGTTGAAGATTCTGTATTTCTTTGTGTAGGCCAGGAACTTGGTCAGTAACTACCTGAACTGAGGCAACTTTTCTCTCTAACTCATCAACTTTTTGTTCAGTGTGTGACCAATTATCCTCCAAATTTTGAAGACGAGAATTCGTTTCTGCCATATATGGTTTGAGTGAGCGAATTTCATCAAGTAGTAATTCCATAGAAATAGAGGAAGAGGAATTAGTGGGCGAAGGAGGATTTGTTTTCACTCTTTTACCCGGAGTAGAGGTGGATGTGGAAGGAGTTTTGGAATTATTTTTATAACCTGAGCGCGAAGTATGAGAGGAAGTACCTTTCGTTGTAGTAGTATCCATTGTTGCTTCTTCCACATTATCTTGTAAAACACTATGGGGTCGATTCCGATTCGGGCCGGAAAAAGCACCGACCGACTCGGATCCGGAAAAAATACCGACCGACACGTACCAGTGGCGCCCGACACGCCAAGTACGATGCAAGCCGCGATAAATCCGACCGACACGTCAGGAAACCAAGCCGACCGACCGACCCGCTCGGAAAATAGCAATCCGGCCGGAAAAACACGCGAATCCAACCGACCGACACGCACCCGGAACAAATCCGACCGAATCGTACCCGCCAACTCCAACCTGCAAAGTACGATGCAAGGCGCGAAAACACGACCGAGTCGGACGGAGGACAAGCCGTACGACCGACACGCATACAAAACCGAGCCGAAGCAACACAATACACCGCGACCGACGCGTACGCAGCATACAAAACTGCACAAACACAGCGTGAACGAAACGGAAAACACCGTACGAGACCAATGCAGGGTCCGACTCGGTCACAAGAACGTTTCCAACATACACAAACAGCACAAAGGAAAAATCAACCAAAAAAAGGCCAAACAAGCAATTACCAAGCCAATAAATACTGGGGGGGTGGGGACAGAGAACAAAGACACACCAACAACTCCACCTATATAAAGGACACAAATCACTACCATGAGCCTTTGCAAATGCCATTCCACTGCCAGCACCCAAGAGAAAGCAACCACACACCCACAGCTCATCCCTCACACAAGCCACACACCAGCAGCACACCAACAAATACCTACCTCACATACACCCAGCACAACACACACCCACACACCCTCACCTGCACACCAACACACACAGCACCCACTATCACCACCCATCACCATGCCCCCCAAGAAGAATCCCAAGTTCCTAGATAGTGAATTGGAAGTCATGGTAGACGAGATCCTCAGGGTGGAGCCACAGCTGTTTGGCACTCTGGTCCAACAGACCCCCATGTCGCAGAAAACCAAGATGTGGGAGAGGATCATCAACAGGGTGAACGCCCAATCACCATGTCGGCGCACAAAGACCGACATCCAGAACAGGTGGTATGACGTGCGCAGGAGGGTCCGGGAGCTGCTCAAGAAAGACTACCACCTGAGCCAATACACCGGCAGTGGCCCTCCTGCCAAGCCAGTATACCTCAGGCCCTGGGAGGAGAAGGTGCGGGCCATCCTTCCGCCAGTGAGCGTATATGGACTAGAGGACATCCCAGAGCCTGGTGAGTACACAACAAATGTACACAATAAACTGCCACAAAACACACACATCACTGTCAAGGGGAGAGTCAAACCATGCACTCATAGCAATTACACAGCAACTAGAACAGAATCATCCCAAAATGTGTATGTCAGTCAGATAAACACAACACATGCCATCAAAAAAGTCACATCCAACTGTGCCAACACATGTACAAACACAACCACAACTACAGCTAGGCAGTGGCACAAATAGAACTAACACACACATCCACACATGTAGCCACCACAACAACACCAACACACAGTGAAGACCACTCAAAGGAAGGAATTCTGTGTATGCTGGCCAAGTCAGTGTAGCCAATAGCATCATGGGAGTCGCACTCACACATATTGCCCCCCCCCCACAACTGTCCCATCAACACCACCCTGAACCATGCTCACATCACAGGGAGTGGAGAAGGACTCACAAGATGGCTGACACTGGCTACTGCTGTGGGGAGCACAAGGCTCTGCTGCCAACTGTGCACCAACAAACAGCAGGACACCACTGACTGACATCCTGAGAGACAACTTACACTCCCTGCAATGCAAGCACGTTCCATGGTGGGATATCTGGCTGGCTGGCTGGGTGGGAAGGGGGACTTGCAGCACTGACCATAGTCACCAGCACCTCCCCTCACACCCCCCCCCCAACACAAACTCCACAGTACCCACCTGGTAGAATGCAATGCCCTCCATCCTAACACAAGATCCCACAAAGCACCACCACCCTGGGTTATGTTGTGTGAAGCACAGGGACACTCTTGGGACTCTTAGCCAAACAACTGCCAGGACAACACTCCCAGCCATCCTGTCAGCACAGCCAGCCCACCCCACAGGGAAGCAGAGTCAAAAGGAAGGAAGCATGGGCATGCTGGGAAGGGGGTGGAGGCAATAGCATGATGGGAGTCGTAGTCACAGACATTGCTCAGCCTCACAACTGGCCCATCAACACCACCCTGAACCATGCTCACATCACAGGGAGTGGAGAAGGACTCACAAGATGGCTGACACTGGCTACTGCTGTGGGGAGCACAAGG
This sequence comes from Calotriton arnoldi, assembly GCA_963921515.1. Taxonomy (NCBI): domain Eukaryota; kingdom Metazoa; phylum Chordata; class Amphibia; order Caudata; family Salamandridae; genus Calotriton; species Calotriton arnoldi. The sequence continues at coordinate 6,045 of CAWUFW010027946.1, forward strand.
CCCTGCTGCCAACTGTGCACCAACAAACAGCAGGACACCACTGACTGACATCCTGAGAGACAACTTACACTCCCTGCAATGCAAGCACGTTCCATGGTGGGATATCCGGCTGGCTGGGTGGGAAGGGGGACTTGCAGCACTGACCATAGTCACCAGCACCTCCCCTCACCCCCCCCCCCAACACAAACTCCACAGTACCCACCTGGTAGAATGCAATGCCCTCCATCCTAACACAAGATCCCACAAAGCACCACCACCCTGGGTTATGTTGTGTGAAGCACAGGGACACTCTTGGGACTCTTAGCCAAACAACTGCCAGGACAACACTCCCAGCCATCCTGTCAGCACAGCCAGCCCACCCCACAGGGAAGCAGAGTCAAAAGGAAGGAAGCATGGGCATGCTGGGAAGGGGGTGGAGGCAATAGCATGATGGGAGTCGTAGTCACAGCTCTACATCCCCCACCACATGGCCCAGCAAGCTCACACTCACGCATGCACATCCCACAGAGAGTAGAAAGGCCCATCAAAGATGTCTGACACTGTTGCTGTGTCGTGGGGAGCACAAGGGCATGCTGGGAACTGCACATCAACCAACAGCAGGACACCACTGACTGACATCCTGAGAGACAACTTCCACTCCCTGCAATGCAAGCACGTTCCATGGTGGGATATCCGGCTGGCTGGGTGGGAAGGGGGACTTGCAGCACTGACCATAGTCACCAGCACCTCCCCTCACACCCCCCCCCCCAACACAAACTCCACAGTACCCACCTGGTAGAATGCAATGCCCTCCATCCTAACACAAGATCCCACAAAGCACCACCACCCTGGGTTATGTTGTGTGAAGCACAGGGACACTCTTGGGACTCTTAGCCAAACAACTGCCAGGACAACACTCCCAGCCATCCTGTCAGCACAGCCAGCCCACCCCACAGGGAAGCAGAGTCAAAAGGAAGGAAGCATGGGCATGCTGGGAAGGGGGTGGAGGCAATAGCATGATGGGAGTCGTAGTCACAGACATTGCTCAGCCTCACAACTGGCCCATCAACACCACCCTGAACCATGCTCACATCACAGGGAGTGGAGAAGGACTCACAAGATGGCTGACACTGGCTACTGCTGTGGGGAGCACAAGGCCCTGCTGCCAACTGTGCACCAACAAACAGCAGGACACCACTGACTGACATCCTGAGAGACAACTTACACTCCCTGCAATGCAAGCACGTTCCATGGTGGGATATCCGGCTGGCTGGGTGGGAAGGGGGACTTGCAGCACTGACCATAGTCACCAGCACCTCCCCTCACCCCCCCCCCCAACACAAACTCCACAGTACCCACCTGGTAGAATGCAATGCCCTCCATCCTAACACAAGATCCCACAAAGCACCACCACCCTGGGTTATGTTGTGTGAAGCACAGGGACACTCTTGGGACTCTTAGCCAAACAACTGCCAGGACAACACTCCCAGCCATCCTGTCAGCACAGCCAGCCCACCCCACAGGGAAGCAGAGTCAAAAGGAAGGAAGCATGGGCATGCTGGGAAGGGGGTGGAGGCAATAGCATGATGGGAGTCGTAGTCACAGCTCTACATCCCCCACCACATGGCCCAGCAAGCTCACACTCACGCATGCACATCCCACAGAGAGTAGAAAGGCCCATCAAAGATGTCTGACACTGTTGCTGTGTCGTGGGGAGCACAAGGGCATGCTGGGAACTGCACATCAACCAACAGCAGGACACCACTGACTGACATCCTGAGAGACAACTTCCACTCCCTGCAATGCAAGCACGTTCCATGGTGGGATATCCGGCTGGCTGGGTGGGAAGGGGGACTTGCAGCACTGACCATAGTCACCAGCACCTCCCCTCACACCCCCCCCCCCAACACAAACTCCACAGTACCCACCTGGTAGAATGCAATGCCCTCCATCCTAACACAAGATCCCACAAAGCACCACCACCCTGGGTTATGTTGTGTGAAGCACAGGGACACTCTTGGGACTCTTAGCCAAACAACTGCCAGGACAACACTCCCAGCCATCCTGTCAGCACAGCCAGCCCACCCCACAGGGAAGCAGAGTCAAAAGGAAGGAAGCATGGGCATGCTGGGAAGGGGGTGGAGGCAATAGCATGATGGGAGTCGTAGTCACAGACATTGCTCAGCCTCACAACTGGCCCATCAACACCACCCTGAACCATGCTCACATCACAGGGAGTGGAGAAGGACTCACAAGATGGCTGACACTGGCTACTGCTGTGGGGAGCACAAGGCCCTGCTGCCAACTGTGCACCAACAAACAGCAGGACACCACTGACTGACATCCTGAGAGACAACTTACACTCCCTGCAATGCAAGCACGTTCCATGGTGGGATATCCGGCTGGGTGGGTGGGAAGGGGGACTTGCAGCACTGACCATAGTCACCAGCACCTCCCCTCACCCCCCCCCCCCCCCAACACAAACTCCACAGTACCCACCTGGTAGAATGCAATGCCCTCCATCCTAACACAAGATCCCACAAAGCACCACCACCCTGGGTTATGTTGTGTGAAGCACAGGGACACTCTTGGGACTCTTAGCCAAACAACTGCCAGGACAACACTCCCAGCCATCCTGTCAGCACAGCCAGCCCACCCCACAGGGAAGCAGAGTCAAAAGGAAGGAAGCATGGGCATGCTGGGAAGGGGGTGGAGGCAATAGCATGATGGGAGTCGTAGTCACAGACATCTACATCCCCCACCACATGGCCCAGCAAGCTCACACTGCACGCATGCTCACATCCCACAGAGAGTAGAGAAGGACCCATCAAAGATGTCTGACACTGCTGCTGTGTCGTGGGGAGCACAAGGGCATGCTGGGAACTGCACATCAACCAACAGCAGGACACCACTGACTGACATCCTGAGAGACAACTTCCACTCCCTGCAATGCAAGCACGTTCCATGGTGGGATATCCGGCTGGCTGGGTGGGAAGGGGGACTTGCAGCACTGACCATAGTCACCAGCACCTCCCCTCACACCCCCCCCCCAACACAAACTCCACAGTACCCACCTGGTAGAATGCAATGCCCTCCATCCTAACACAAGATCCCACAAAGCACCACCACCCTGGGTTATGTTGTGTGAAGCACAGGGACACTCTTGGGACTCTTAGCCAAACAACTGCCAGGACAACACTCCCAGCCATCCTGTCAGCACAGCCAGCCCACCCCACAGGGAAGCAGAGTCAAAAGGAAGGAAGCATGGGCATGCTGGGAAGGGGGGTGGAGGCAATAGCATGATGGGAGTCGTAGTCACAGACATTGCTCAGCCTCACAACTGGCCCATCAACACCACCCTGAACCATGCTCACATCACAGGGAGTGGAGAAGGACTCACAAGATGGCTGACACTGGCTACTGCTGCGGGGAGCACAAGGCCCTGCTGCCAACTGTGCACCAACAAACAGCAGGACACCTCTGACTGACATCCTGAGAGACAACTTACACTCCCTGCAATGCAAGCACGTTCCATGGTGGGATAACTGACTGGGTGGGTGGGTGGGTGGGAAGGAGGTCTGGCTGTCAACCAAACACAATCAATGCAGACCATGTTCACACCCCAGAGAATACATAGAAATGCCCAAATAATGCAGGACAATGTGCCACACCAATATCAACCCCTGACTGTGACGACTTAGGACAATACAATGTACAGGCCCGCACCCCGAGGCACAGTCACAACTGTCAGGTGTGTCAACCACTGATGCCTGCAGAAACATGACATACATTGTTTGTGTCTCCCAAAAACAGGTGATGATAGGGACACAGCAGCAGACGCTGAGGAGTCCCAGTCCCAGGCTCAAGAGGATGCCGAGCTCACTGGCGTCGTACAGCCTCTGTCCTCCTCGGACGATGAAGAACAACCTGGCACATCCGGTGCAAGTCAACATGCTGCACCAGCAGGACCACCAGCTGCAGCACCAGCAGGTCCACCAGCTGCACCCCCTGCACCCACCCCTCCAACGACTGTCACCACGAATACCATCCCTGCCGACATGGACAGAATAAGGAACAACACCAGCGCAGTGACCCTGGACCAACCTGGGGCCATGGACACCACCACCACCACCAACCCCCAAGGTGGACCAGGGTTATCTGTGCGTGCAACTGCACACACTGCACATGTCAGCAGGGGTGGTGGGAGGGGTGGGAGACAGAGGTCGCTGCTTGCAGACGTTGCTGGTGTGCATGAAGACCCACAACTGGTACGCATAGCTGATGCGTACCAGTCCAGCACCGGAGAGCTCAGCCAGGTAGTGGGGCTCCTCAGAGACATCAAACAGCAGCAGGCTGCCCATCATGCCCGCTTGGACTCCCACATGTCCCATGTGGAGTCACACATGTCACGTGTGGACTCCCACATGTCACGTGTGGACTCCCACATGACCCGCGTGGAGTCCAAGTGGGATGTACTACATGAGATGACGGCGGTGCACAGGGACATTTTACAATGCCTCCGCCAGATGAACAGCAACCAGTCCACACCTCCCTGTGTGCCAACAACATCTGGTACCGAACAAACTGCAACTGCCACAGGGAGGGAGGAGGACTCTGGCGGAGAGTCCCCTGCACCGCAGCAGCCTGCACTTGAGGGCCCCCCCCCAAGAAGAGGGGTCGTCCGAGGAGGGGAAAGTGAGAGGCTGATGGCCAAGCGCAACTCCCAGGAAGCCTGAACCTGTTCTGGATTTTCGCCTTTGTGCACAGACTGTTCACCCTGTTGATGGCAACACTACTCCCACACATTGCATGGGGAGTACAAGTTGGAACAATGTGTCAGACAACTGTGGCCCCGATACTGGGGATCCTGTCTACCTGGACTTTCTATTCATCTAGGAACTTGGGATTGCAAGATTCATGTACAGCACAATCCATCCTATGCACTATTATCACAGATGTATCACAATAAACACAATAATACACCATACTTGCCTCTGTCGTGATTCCAACGTGGGTACTGTTATGGGGATGATGAACAACAAAATTACACTGTGTATGCGAACTGCAACAGCAAGGACAACACAGGCATGTGAGTACAGGCAACGTGACACATATGAGGGAGACACACCACCAGGGCTACACAACACATACACACCTAGGCCATCTGACTCATTGCCTACACTGATGTTGCCAGGGAAGACGGTGCAATGCACAGACACCACACCCATTCCCAGTTGTAGTCAAGTAGCCCACAGGTGCAGTAAGCAAATGGCAGTCAAATGTGTGACCACAGACAACGCACATCACTAAGTGAAGCACAGGTTTATTACACAGTAGCAACATGCCGTAACCACTACAGATGCAAGGTAACCCCACCTGGTAGCGGGCACACAGTCAACAACTGTAGACAGAAGGAAGTCCATGGGTGTGGCGCACATCACCTGTAGGGACACAACAGCTACCAGCCTGGATGTGCAATCACGTTGTCGGTGGACACAGTTGACCAAACGAATCTGAAAGTACCCTGTGAAGGACAGAAATGACACACAGTCAAAAGCAATGGAGTACAGGACAGAACAGCAAAACTCATGCACAATACATGTTACAAGATACCCACCCAGAACCAAGTTAGCATGTCAACACTGTTGGGGAGTACAGCCCACCTGTCACCACACATCGCAACACACATCCAGTCAAGTAGCCCATGGACACACTCCAACAGCACCAGAGCACCACCCACACATCATGCCAACTCACATCATTGACATGACACCTCAGGATACTCACATTCAGCTAAAGAAGTTGGTGATGAGCTGTGTGCGGACATCACCATCACCATCATCATCATCATCGTCACTGGCATCGTGGTCCAGGCCAGGATCCTCCACAGGTGGCGGATGTTGGTCATCGTCATCCTGGATGAGAGGCAACTCCTTCCGCACTGCCAGGTTGTGGAGCATGCAGCAGACGATGATAATCTTGCACACTTTCGCAGGGGCATATGGGAGGGACCCTCCGGTCTTGTCCAGGCAGCGGAAGCGGCTCTTCAGGAGACCAAAGGTCCGCTCAATCACTCTCCTGGTCCGACCATGTGCCTCATTGTAGCGCATCTGGGCAGGTGTCACAGGGTTCCTGAGGGGTGTCAGCAACCACGGCATGTTGGGGTATCCCGAGTCACCTACGGACAGACAAGTGCACATCAGCTGACTTGGAAAAGTGGGCGGAATACTACAGATCAGATCACACACAATGGCACAAAGTCAGTACACACCGACAAGCCAGGCACGCTGGTTCTGCATCTGTGCCATCAACCTGGGGATGCGACTACTCCTCATCACAAAGGCATCGTGTGCTGAACCAGGGAAACGGGCACACACGTGTGTGATGGTCATGTCTGCAAGACACACCACCAGTGCATTGACCGAGTGGTAGTGCTTGCGGTTCCTGTAGGCCTGCTCCTGGGCCTGTGGTGGTACCAAAGCCACATGTGTCCCATCAATGGAGCCAATGACATGCGGCATCCTCCCCAGGGCATAAAAGTCACTCTTCACGTCAGTGAGTCGTCGCAGTCTAGGGAAATAGATGTACCGGTTCAGGAAGAGCAACATTGCCGCCAAGAAATCGCGGAGCACACGGCTGAACATGGTCTGTGACATCCCACCAGCAGACGCCACAGTATGTTGGAAGGTACCGGTGGCAAAGAAGTGTAGGGCTGCCATCACCTTCACCTTGGGGGTCAGCGCTGTAGGATACGGCCGGCCAGGCTGCAAATGTGGGGACAACTGCACTGCCAAATCCTCAATCAGCTGCCTGGTGAAGCGGTACCGTCGGATGCTGTCCCGTTCCACCATCGTTGCCAGGTCTGGGAATGGCCGATGGACAGCAGGAGCCCTGCAGTGCAGAGGAGAAGTAAGCAAGATCGTCAGTCACCCCACATATGCGGCATTGAACACACTCAAGATCCCAACATACATCATCATGAGGCACAACTACATGAAGTGTGCAGTACCGGAACGACATGTATGGTACATACATGGCCAACATCTGTCAACACGGTCCTACAGGTGGCATCAATTTGTCCCAGGTTGGCCCATTGGATATCATGATGCTGTGTCACAGTCACCCCCCAGTGACATGTGAGGACAGATGTGCCCCAGGCACCACAGCTCAACGACAGGCACATTCCCAGGGACCCTGTAATGCCACATGGACACTGGCATCACCTGGAGTATCATGTGTACACCACAACAAAACAAACATGACCCCCACAGGTAGTGGCCACACTTGCCATGGCAGGAGAGCCATGGACGTCTGTGACACACACGCACAACATCAGAGTCCATGCACACACAACGTGGATGTGGAGACTGTCTCCCATTGTGCACATGAAATCAGAGACATTGTAAACACTACATGCACAAAGACTGTGGAGGGCCATCACTATTGTGCCACTGGGACACCCTGGCTCAAACATACCGTCCCACATGGGACTCACGGGGTATGTGACATGACATACACAAACACCACTGTGAAATGTGACCATGGCACATGCACAGATATGAACAGTTGCACATCACAGTGGTCACGTACACGTAACACCCAGGATCCTGTCCCCATTAACACGTGCACAGCCTGGGGGTGGCTGCCCACAGGTGACACCCACAGGACAACATGTACACCAACATACACACAATAGGAAATGCAGCCTTACATGCCTTATGATAAGGTTTGGACAGGCTGTCGTGATGTAGGTGTGCCCCTCACTCCCTGGGAGCTATCTGTGGCTGGCATATGTCCATCTGAGACAGGCATGCTGACATATGCCAGTCACATGTACAGTGATGCGTTGAACAGCAATGGACCGATCGGTGCCTCCGGCCGGCCCATTGCTTTCAATGTGTGCGGGTACGCGTTGTACCCCTGTGCGCGTTGTACTGCAATGGACCGATCGGTGCCTCCGGCCGGCCCATTGCTTTCAATGTGTGCGGGTACGCGTTGTACCCCTGTGCGCGTTGTACTGCAATGGACCGATCGGTGCCTCCGGCCGGCCCATTGCATTCAATGTGTGCGGGTACGCGTTGTACCCCTGTGCGCGTTGTACTGCAATGGACCGATCGGTGCCTCCGGCCGGCCCATTGCATTCAATGTGTGCGGGTACGCGTTGTACCCCTGTGCGCGTTGTACTGCAATGGACCGATCGGTGCCTCCGGCCGGCCCATTGCATTCAATGTGTGCGGGTACGCGTTGTACCCCTGTGCGCGTTGTACTGCAATGGACCGATCGGTGCCTCCGGCCGGCCCATTGCATTCAATGTGTGCGGGTACGCGTTGTACCCTGTGCGCGTTGTACTGCAATGGACCGATCGGTGCCTCCGGCCGGCCCATTGCATTCAATGTGCGGGTACGCGTTGTACCCCTGTGCGCGTTGTACTGCAATGGACCGATCGGTGCCTCCGGCCGGCCCATTGCATTCAATGTGTGCGGGTACGCGTTGTACCCCTGTGCGCGTTGTACTGCAATGGACCGATCGGTGCCTCCGGCCGGCCCATTGCATTCAATGTGTGCGGGTACGCGTTGTACCCCTGTGCGCGTTGTACTGCAATGGACCGATCGGTGCCTCCGGCCGGCCCATTGCATTCAATGTGTGCGGGTACGCGTTGTACCCCTGTGCGCGTTGTACTGCAATGGACCGATCGGTGCCTCCGGCCGGCCCATTGCATTCAATGTGTGCGGGTACGCGTTGTACCCCTGTGCGCGTTGTACCTCAATGGACCGATCGGTGCGCACCCATTGACAATGGGCTTGCCTGGCAACGGACGCGTTTTCGAATATTCGAACGAGTCGGTTGCTGGAAAATCAGTTGGTCACCCACAACAATGTTGCAAAATCATGTATGTCATGAAGTTGAAATTTTGAAGGATGCTGTGGGCGTGTTTTGGTGCTGCTATTCCATGGATTGGCCAGATTCAGAAGATGCAAACGACTTGGACCTATCACTTTGGACACAAGGGACAGTATCTGCCTCTCCAGCACATATATATTGCTGCATGTTCCCCTGAGAGCCCACTTGCCTGCACTACATGCTCCAGGACGACATCTGCCACTGCACTGCTGCTGTCTCTGCCCCTCTGGACCCTGCAATGGCACGTACTGTGGAGAGAGCCCCAGCCTTCAGCCTTGAAGAGAACCAGGCCCTGCTGGACAGCCTACTTCCACAGTACAGCAAGCTGTATGGGACACCAGGGGAGCAGGTGAGTGTTCTGTGCACTGCCTTTCTGAATGTGCATTTTGTCTGACTAGCAAGGCTGAGAGTCAGCACACCACTGGCTAGCAGGCTCACTGAGTAGTTGTCACCCCCCATAGTGTGTAGTGACTTGCACTGGACAGGTATGGTGCAGTGACAGTGCTTCTGAACAGGGTTTTACTCCCCATGCTATGATACCATGTAGTGACTTCTGGAAAACTGTCCATGGGCAGCCGTGCACTGCCTGGGTACACCATGTGCCCCTGTGATTGCGACATGTATATGCAACTGTGTCATGCACGGATATGTTGCATGTGTAATAATGGCCTTATCACTTTGTCATCCTGACAGGCTTCTGCCCATCGGAAGCATGAGATATGGAAGGACATCGTCCGGGCTGTCCGGTCCGTGGGGGTCTACAAGCGCCGGATCCGCAACTGCCAAAAGAGGTGGCAGGACCTTCGGGGCTGGACCCGGAGGATTGCACGGGTCCAGCTGAAGCTGTCGCCTCCTCGCAGGAGGGGCGGAACACGGACCCTGACCCCCCACATGCTCAGGATCCTGGCGGTGGTCTTTCCAGACCTGGATGGGCAGCTGAAGGCCAGAGAGCAGCAAGGAGGGGGTGAGTCAAAGACTGCACTGTGTACTCTGTCTAACATGTTATGTGCCCTCCTCGGGCCAGGTTGAACTGCCACAGTACAGCAGTCATGTTGTCCAGGAGCCATGTCCCTCTATTGTGCACTGCCCACTCCTCATCTGATACCCAGGTGTGGCCCTTACATGCAGGGAATTCTGTCACTTAGGACTGTGTCCTTGCAGTTTGCTTGACTCAAGGTGGGAGACAGCATCTGTTTCCCTGACTCTGTGGTGGGCATCATGGGTGGGTCCATTGCTTACACAATGCCTGTATTCTGACATGTATTCAGCGTGTTACTTTGATCTGTGGTCCAATTGCTGAGCTGATCCACCACATGTGGCTGGGGTACCTGGCACACACCCATGCTGCGGGTGGGAACAATGTTTGGGCCCCAGGAGTATGTATATGACGTGTGTCACACATACTTAGCCAGCTGCCTACAGTCCAGGGCTCATCCCTCATTCATGTGGGGCTGGACAGTCATGCCTACTCCAGGCCATACAATACACTCTGTACTCCCACTCCCGTGTATCAGAGGACACATTGTGCACAGTGATTTGACCCCTCAGGTGTCTGCCTCTGTGTCAGTGTGCTGTGGATTAGTCGCCAGGACTGCTGTGGAGTTTCTTGGTAGGGGCTCAGCATGCCACTGGAGATGTGACCATAGGAGACGATACTTGTGTGACACATAGGTGTCTGATCAGCTGCCCATGCAGACTGGGGCATGTAAATGTGAAGTTCAGGCAGCTGTTCCCCATGCACAGCAGAGTGTGAGGGGCTCAGGTTCAGAGGGTAGTGTCACAGGTCTCCCATATGTCCAATAGGTATGACCTGGACAGATGAGGGTTAAGAGGATGTGTTGTGGGGGGATGTACATGTGCACTTGTGCAGCTCCAGGACTTGCATTCCCCATGACCTACTATTGTGACACAGTGCAGAGTGTTGTTGTCTGGCTGCAAAGTCATACATCACTGAGACAGTGATGTATGACTTTGCAGTCATGCCTCCGCCATGGCATGTGTCTACTGATTGGTGATCCTGCAGGGGAGTGACATGTGCTACATGCACACCATAGTGGCGCTGGCTATCAGGACATGGGTGCATCATGGTGTCTGTCGCTGGAATGCATCACATGCATTTCCTATTTGACTCTGGGCATCCCTTACATCCGTGAACCTGTACTGACTCAGTGGCAAGAGCTGTGATGTGTCCACACCGTGTCCTCTGCACTGTCCAACTACTGTGTACTTGGTGCATGTGTCAACACTGGGGTGTTGCAATCCAACAGACACCAGACAGATGGGTGCAAGGCCATGTGGGATGTGAGTGCCATGCTTGGCATCAGACTGACAATTGACTTCTCCTGTTCAATTAGGGCACTTTTAGCAATGTACAACTAATGATGCCAGGGCTTGCTCTGTAATGTGCTGTGCTCACAGTGGTGTGTGCGTTTGGTGCAGGTGACTGATGTCTGTCTGTTTCCCCATTGTTTGCAGATACATCCACGGCCACGGAAGGGGACAGCTCCACGGACCAGGAGGAGCCGGAGAGCCAGACTGGGTCAGCAGCCGAGGAGTGGTCGGAGGGACCCAGTGGCACGGAGGGCGAGGGGAGCCACACCGAGGAGTCCTCAGCAGCATCCACCTCAGCTGAGGACCAGAGCAACTCGGAGGATGACTCCCTTGTGGAGGCGGGTGTCAGCAGCCACCACACCCCAGCTAGTGTTGCTGTCCCCGCCACCACCAGCACCACCACCGCCCTCCCATCGGCTCCCATTCCCCAGGTCCGTGGAGGCTCCCATGTCCGGGAGCGTGTCTCCTTTGGGCCAGGCACCGCACCCCCTGCCCCTGTGTCCCCTGCTGCCCTGAGTGAGGAGTCTGTGTACCTCCTTCGCCAGCTCCATGTAGGGCAGACAGCCATGCTGAGTGTCCTCCATGCGCACACCGCGCTGTTGACTCAGCTGGTGTCGTTCATGGAGGGCATCTCATCGGGCATGTCTGACCTACAGAGGGGCAATAGGTCCATGGACTCCTCCCTGACGGCAGCAGTGTCCCTCCTCAAACGGTCCCTCACCCCTCCTGCCTCTGCTCCATCCACACTCCCCAGCACCTTACCCATCCCAGGCACACACACACTGGCACAGGCACACACCAGCACACACACATCCAGCACACTGACACACACGCCAATGACAAAACGCACACGCACGCACATTCAGGGGACTGAAGCCAGACTCACAGGGGATGGGGCCCTGGAACACACACACGCATCCACATGCACTGCGCAGTCCTCAGTTCCCTCTCCCTCCAAAGCACCCTCCCTTGCCTCACCTGCAACCCCAAAGTCACAGCAGCTCTTCCTCTGTGACCTCGGCCTCTTCCCCACCGATGAAGCTGCTCCAGCATCCCGGGGGAAGAGGAAGCCCACCCACACGGAGCAGAGTGCCCCTCGCCCCCGGACACCCTCCCCCAGGCGCAGACGGACTGAGGCCCCCACCCGCAAGTCCCCCCGGAGTGCTAAGAGCAAGACCCCGCCACCACCCTGCAGCTCAGGCACAAGGTCTCCGTCCTCCATCCCTCAGGCCCCCACTGCACAGGTGCCCCCACCACACCCTGCCCCAGGTTCCCCCACCCACAGATATACCATCCCCAAGATGCTCCGGCCTTCTCCCCTGCCACTTGCTCTCCCAGCACCACACCCCCGCTGCGCTTGTCTGTGCCACTGATGTGGTGAGGGTGTCCCCCCTCTGTCCAACCCACCTTGCCTGTTCCCCATTCTCCTCCCCTGGAGGTAGGCACTGCAGTGGAGTCCACTACCGCCCTGTCTGACTTGGGCACTGCAGTGGCGGACCTGTCCACCCCATCTGCAGGGTCCACTGCAGTTGTGCCGGCACCCACGACATCTGTGTCATGCCCCCCAGTTGTGCCGGCACACACCATGTCAGACACCTCCACTGCAGTTGTCAGTGGCTCTCCTGCACCCACCACCCCTTCCCTGACTCCCCTGGTGAGCCCTGATCCTGTCCCTGCGGTGCCTGGCCTGCCCCCCGGTTGCCCCTCCTAGTGGATTGTCCCTGGTATTGTGCAGGCATGCGTAGGGTGACATCTGCCAGTGTCACCCTGTTTGAACTTTGACAATGGACTGGCCATTGGCCTTTGCTCTTTTTCAGGACTTCGTTTGGCCTCAACACATATGCTGAATAAAGCAACTTTCTTTTCTCTAGTGCTCATGCTTCAGATGTACATGTTGTTGGTGCAGCTAACCATGCCCTTGCTGCAGTGATGGTGATATCTGGTCTCATGATTATGAAGTGTTACTGTGCAGGAACCCATGTGGTCCAGGGGGAATGTGTCCTATCATGTGGTGTATCCATGTCATCAATAGCAGCATCTGAGGGTGTCATGTGTTCAGTATTTGGCAATGGGTTTCCTACTTACATTGGCAATTTCATATCTGTGGCTTCCACCCCTGCACATCTGTTGTGCCTGCCATCGTTGCATTTGTCTACTTCCCTGACCGTGTTGCCATCTCCAGTGGACATGCAGGTTTGGGCATCAATGGGGAGGGACTCATCCGTGTAGTCAGTGCAACATTGCTATACAAGTGTGTTGGATCTGTGCTGATGATTCCGTTGGCACATCCATGACCAGGCTGATGTGATGGGAGCCCTCATTTGGTGCTAATTGTTGATTGTGTGACCAAGTGCTCAGCTGACATGATGGGGCCCTACTGAGGCAACATATGGCACAGCTTTCCTCACACAGGAGTGGAGTCCCCTCATGGCAGTGTGTACACGTGTGACATTGCCTGCACCCAAGGTGTGTGTTGTATGTGCATGTCTGTGTGTTCACTTCCATTCATCTGCGCATGCTGTGATCCCTAGTGTTGTACCTGTTTGTGATGCTTGCTGACTTGAGCTATGTTCCCCCAAAGTCTTCTCCCTGTGTTCTCTGTGATGTGGGTGCATGGCACATTACTGGTCATCAGGGTGTCACCCATAGGTGTGTTTGCTGTCAGGGCTGAGTTTGTGTGCAGACGCAGATGGGTCACAGTCAGGTTTCCCCTTGGCACTTGTTGTTTGCCCCTGTCATGTGATTTCCAGTTTGTGTTATCTTTCAGTGATTGTGACATGTTGTGTGTGTGACTGCTGCCACTCCTCAGGGTCAGAGCTGCAATGTTGGAAGTTGTCTATGTGTGTTCTTTGTGGGTGACCTTGGCTTCTTCATTGGTGTGTGACTGTGGCTGGGATCCCATTGGTCGGTGTGGTATTGCCGTCATGTCCATGTACAGCGTAGTGTGCAGTGTGTCAGACATTCAGGAGTCTTGTTGAGTGTCCATGTGTGATGTGTTTCTACACCTTGGTTCCCACCCACCACCCTGGAATAGTCATGGGTGCATGTGCAATGTCACCAGTGCATGTGTACTTCACTGCTGCACATTGTTGGAGGTCGAGGGGTGTGGTGTTGAGTGTGTGCAGATGAGAGTTGTTGCCCGGCTAGGCCCCTGCCTCCATGTTGGCCTTGGCTTACTGGCCATGCTGATTGATTTGTGCTTGTGTAGGTGTGATGGTAGTTTGTTGCTCAGGACACCTGACTGTGGTTCATAGTGTGAACGACATTTAGCTTTGTCATCACAGTGGTATTTTTATTCAGCCCAGGGTCACCACATTGTGGGGGCCCTGGGGGTGGTGCTGTGGTGTGTCTGTGACTTGCTGTGTCAGTTGTTGTTCCTACGTGCCTGTGTGACATGTGTGTTTTGTGCTCCCTCTCACCTGACAATGCCTGCTTGCCCACATAGGGGATTTGGATCCATGAGTTACCTTAGTGTGGCAGTGTATGCACATCTGTATGATTGGTATTCAGCTCTCCTCATGTGTTGTGTGGTTGCCTGGGGACACTGGCACCCCCACCCCTCACCTGCTGTGTATGATGACAGTGTTGGTCTGCCTGTTTGTGTTTGTGCATCTGCACCACTGCATTGGCATATCTTGGGTGTGCCATTGGCTGTATGTTGTTTGGTGTGTTTCCCCTGCTGTCCCTGGGACTCCTAGGTCATCGGTCAGCACAGTGATCATGGTTTGTGTGTCCCATTGCTGCCATGGTATGGTATCTGTTCACCTCACATCTGCTGTCTCCACAGGGTATCTGCATTTGTGTGCCCATTGGTGCAAATATGTGGTTCTGCATTCTGATGGTCACTTCTGTCATTGTGTCATTGATGACTGTTGACGGTCTCAGCCCCCATGGGTGTTGTTTGTCTGCACATGGCCAAAGGAATGTTTCATTTGCACTGCAGTATTTGGCTCCCCCAATTTATGTTGCAATGGGACACATACACTACTTTGCCACAGATGAGTTTTTGGTTCTGTGAGCAGGAATGATCCATGCAGTTTGGCAGTTGCAGCTCTTTCTTTGTCAACAATTACCTTTTGGTCACTGTGATGATGAGGGTGTAGACCCCATTGCCACAATGGTCAAAATGTGCTTCAGCTATGGACCCCACACTTGCCTTTTGGTCACTGTGATGATGGGGGTTTAGACCCCATTGCCACAATGGTCAAAATGTGCTTCAGCTATGGACCCCACACTTACCTTTTGGTCACTGTGATGATGGGGGTTTAGGCCCCATTGCCACAATGGTCATGGGCTGCTTGCATTGTGGGTGCCACACACATATATGTGTGGCACATGTGCTAGGGGGTCACATTGTATGTTGAAAGTCATGTTCGGTGTTGTAGGCATTTGACACAGCCTACACACGCTTGTCATGGTGGTGGGGGATGTCTTAATCTTGCATTCCCTAGGTTGTGGTGTGCTTGTTGTGTCATGCATTGTCCATCCTATGAGTGGGGGTGGTAGTAGTGGTAGGCATCCAGCCCCCCTGGCTAAGGGTGGTAGTAGTGGTAGGCATCCAGCCCCCCTGGGTGAGGGTGGTAGTAGTGGTGGGCATCCTGCCCCCTGGCTAAGGGTGGTAGTAGTGGTAGGCATCCAGCCCCCTGGCTAAGGGTGGTAGTAGTGGTAGGCATCCTGCCACCCCTGGGTGAGGGTGGTAGTAGTGGTAGGCATCCTGCCACCCTGGCTAGAGGGTGGTAGTAGTGGTAGGCATCCAGCCCCCCTGGGTGAGGGTGGTAGTAGTGGTGGGCATCCTGCCCCCCTGGCTAAGGGTGGTAGTAGTGGTAGGCATCCAGCCCCCCTGGCTAAGGGTGGTAGTAGTGGTAGGCATCCTGCCCCCTGGCTAAGGGTGGTAGTAGTGGTAGGCATCCTGCCACCCTGGCTAAGGGTGGTAGTAGTGGTAGGCATCCTGCCACCCCTGGGTGAGGGTGGTAGTAGTGGTAGGCATCCAGCCCCCCTGGGTGAGGGTGGTAGTAGTGGTGGGCATCCTGCCCCCTGGCTAAGGGTGGTAGTAGTGGTAGGCATCCAGCCCCCCTGGCTAAGGGTGGTAGTAGTGGTGGGCATCCTGCCCCCTGGCTAAGGGTGGTAGTAGTGGTAGGCATCCTGCCCCCCTGGCTAAGGGTGGTAGTAGTGGTAGGCATCCTGCCACCCTGGCTAAGGGTGGTAGTAGTGGTAGGCATCCTGCCCCCCTGGGTGAGGGTGGTAGTAGTGGTAGGCATCCTGCCCCCCTGGTTGAGGGTGGTAGTAGTGGTAGGCATCCTGCCCCCTGGCTAAGGGTGGTAGTAGTGGTAGGCATCCTGCCCCCTGGGTGAGGGTGGTAGTAGTGGTGGGCATCCTGCCCCCTGGCTAAGGGTGGTAGTAGTGGTAGGCATCCTGCCCCCCTGGCTAAGGGTGGTAGTAGTGGTAGGCATCCTGCCCCCTGGCTAAGGGTGGTAGTAGTGGTAGGCATCCTGCCCCCCTGGCTAAGGGTGGTAGTAGTGGTAGGCATCCAGCCCCCCTGGGTAAGGGTGGTAGTAGTGGTAGGCATCCTGCCCCCTGGCTAAGGGTGGTAGTAGTGGTAGGCATCCTGCCCCCTGGCTAAGGGTGGTAGTAGTGGTAGGCATCCTGCCCCCCTGGCTGAGGGTGGTAGTAGTGGTAGGCATCCTGCCCCCCTGGGTGAGGGTGGTAGTAGTGGTAGGCATCCTGCCCCCCTGGGTGAGGGTGGTAGTAGTGGTAGGCATCCTGCCCCCCGTGGGTGAGGGTGGCTAGTGAGTGGTGAGGCATCCTGCCCCCTGGCTAGAGGGTGGTAGTAGTGGTGGGCATCCTGCCCCCTGGCTAAGGGTGGTAGTAGTGGTGGGCATCCTGCCCCCTGGCTAAGGGTGGTAGTAGTGGTAGGCATCCTGCCCCCCTGGCTGAGGGTGGTAGTAGTGGTAGGCATCCTGCCCCCCTGGCTAAGGGTGGTAGTAGTGGTAGGCATCCTGCCCCCCTGGGTGAGGGTGGTAGTAGTGGTAGGCATCCTGCCCCCTGGCTGAGGGTGGTAGTAGTGGTAGGCATCCTGCCCCCTGGCTAAGGGTGGTAGTAGTGGTAGGCATCCTGCCCCCCTGGCTAAGGGTGGTAGTAGTGGTAGGCATCCTGCCCCCCTGGCTGAGGGTGGTAGTAGTGGTAGGCATCCTGCCCCCTGGCTAAGGGTGGTAGTAGTGGTAGGCATCCTGCCCCCCTGGGTGAGGGTGAGTAGTAGTGGTGGGCATCCTGCCCCCTGGCTAAGGGTGGTAGTAGTGGTAGGCATCCAGCCCCCTGGCTAAGGGTGGTAGTAGTGGTAGGCATCCTGCCACCCCTGGGTGAGGTGGTGGCAGTGGTAGGCATCCTGCCACCCTGGCTAAGGGTGGTAGTAGTGGTAGGCATCCTGCCCCCTGGGTGAGGGTGGTAGTAGTGGTAGGCATCCTGCCCCCTGGCTAAGGGTGGTAGTAGTGGTAGGCATCCTGCCCCCCTGGCTAAGGGTGGTAGTAGTGGTAGGCATCCTGCCCCCTGGGTGAGGGTGGTAGTAGTGGTAGGCATCCTGCCCCCTGGCTAAGGGTGGTAGAGTGGTAGGCATCCTGCCCCCCTGGCTAAGGGTGGTAGTAGTGGTGGGCATCCTGCCCCCCTGGGTGAGGGTGGTAGTAGTGGTGGGCATCCTGCCCCCTGGCTAAGGGTGGTAGTAGTGGTAGGCATCCAGCCCCCCTGGGTGAGGGTGGTAGTAGTGGTGGGCATCCTGCCCCCTGGCTAAGGGTGGTAGTAGTGGTAGGCATCCTGCCCCCCTGGGTAAGGGTGGTAGTAGTGGTAGGCATCCTGCCCCCTGGCTAAGGGTGGTAGTAGTGGTAGGGCATCCTGCCCCCCTGGGT
>CAWUFW010027947.1:0-24151 GCA_963921515.1 Calotriton arnoldi
CACTGCTATTCGTAAGTCTTACATTTGGTATAAGAAGTTGGCCATCCATCTCTTCAATTTAGCAACTTTCAATGCTTTTGTTGTGTTCAAGGAGTGTTCTCCTGCGTCAAAGTTGACTTTTGTTCAGTTTCAGGAGTCTGTCATGAGGCAGCCTTGTTGTTGTGGAACAGGCAAGTGTTCCTAGAGTTGGAGTGGTGGAGGATGTGGCTCGATTGAAAGATCGCCACTTTCCTGATCACATTCCTCCTACATCCTCAAAAGACTTTCCCACTAGGAGATGTAGAGTCTGTTGGCGAAGAGGTACGCGGAAGGAGACTCGTATGTACTGCCCTGAGTGTCCTTCTAACCCTGGGCTGTGTGTGCCTGCTTGTTATAGAGCGTACCACAAGCAAAAGAATTATTGGGAGCAACCATGAGTGGTAAAGTGAACTGCCTGGTCTGTAATGTTTAAGAATTGTTGTTCTGTTTCAAGGTTGGCATTAGTGCAACTGTTTCTGATTTTGTGTTAGTAGATTTGTATCTATTTGCAATTTGTTTGTGTTTTCTTTTTTGTATAAAAAAATCCTAAATGTGATGGTGGTGTGTGTAGGCTGGTGCTTGGCTGGCGGTGTGCGTGGAGTGGCGCTCGGCTGGCAGTGTGTGAGTAGTGACTTGCTGCTGGTCACTACACACACTGCTAGTCGGCGGCCTCCACGCAATCCATCAGGTTGTGTGGTTGCTGTGTTAGGAATGTGGGCGTGTGAAAGTGATGGGCCCTTGAATGGCGCTGTCTGCTGGTGTGAGTGTTGTAATGTGATGGGCCCGCGGCTGGTGGTGTGAATGGTTTTGTATTTGTCACACGTATGAAAGGTGTATGAATGGCCTGTAAAGAGGTTGGTGCCTTGTCGTGGCTTTACAGCTCACGAGCTGTGAGTCAATGGTTCAGTTTCTCGTCCTTTCAATTATTAACAGTGCATTTCATTTTTGTGAAATCACTTGTTAATACAATTGTATATACTGAACCATCACTCACCCTCGTGCCAAATCCAACCAGTATGTGTGTGTGTGCTTGAGGATTAGATGGCTGTGCAGTAATATTTTTTTTTGTCTTTCTCAAGCAGGGTGTACCTTGTCCCTTTTTGTGAATGTTGTAATGTGTTTGTTTCGTGCCTGGGGGTGTGAATGGTCTTGTGTGTATCACGTATGAAAGGTGTGTGAATGGCCTGTAAAGCGGTTGGGGCCTTGACGTGGCTTTACAGCTCACGAGCTGCGAGTCACTGGTTCCGTTTTTTGTCCTTTCAATTATTGACAGTGCATTTCATTTTTGTGAAATCTCTTGTTAATAAAATTGTATATACTGAACCATCACTTGCCCTCGTGCCAAATCCAACCAGTATGTGTGTGTGTGCTTGAGGAATAGATGGCTGTGCAGCTAATCTTTGTCTTTTTAGTCTGTCTGCCAAGGTGTACATTCCGTCTAAAGAATAACCACACCAACTGTAGATATTGTCGTAAACGAAACACCCATGGGAGTACATGGTGATATCTCTCTTGTGGATCCCAGCAAGTTAGTGGTACCCACAATGTCCTGCAAACCTCAAAATGTCTGTCACATTTTCCTTGCAATATTGTGCCAGACATTTTCCACGCTGCAGAAATAAACAACACATTATCTCATTATGACCTGGTTTTGCAAGGGGGTCACCTGGGCTTTTGGCCCGGGGCCCGGCGGGCACATAGGGAAAAACCTACCAAACCCACACATTTCTGAAAAGTAGACACCCGGGGGCTTCCAGGGAGGTATGGCTTGCGTGGATCCCCCGACGTTTCCCATACCCAGAATCCCCTGCAAACCTCACTTTTAGCTGAAAAAAATCACTTTTTTCACACATTTCTGTGTGGGGAAAGTGTGGCATCACTGGCCTCACACAAATTTCCTACCACCCAGCGTTCCCCCAGGTCTCCCGATAAAAATGGTGCCTCACTTGTGTGGGAGGCCCAAGTACCCGCGCGACAGGCAAGGGCCCAGCGACGTATTGAGGCGACCTCAAAATGGCCTTTCACTAAAACCACCTGGTTTTGCAAGGGGGTCACTGGGCTTTTGGCCCTCGTGCTCGGCGGCCATCTAGGGAAACCTACCAAACCCACACATTTCTGAAAAGTAGACACCCGGGGGCTTCAGGGAGGAGCTGTGGCTTGCGTGGATCCCCCAACGTTTCACTGCCCAGGAATCCCCTGCAAACCTCAGTTTTGGCTGAAAAATTCACTGTTTTCACCACATTTTTTGTGTGGGAAAGTGTAGCGCATCACTGGCCTCACACAAATTTCCTACCACCCAAGCGTTCCCCCAGGTCCCCCGATAAAAATGGTGCCTCACTTGTGTGGGAGGCCCAAGTACCCGCGACAGGCAAGGGCCCACAACGTATGTGAGGCGACCTCAAAATGGCCTATCTCAAAACCACCTGGTTTTGCAAGGGGAGTCACCTGGGTTTTGGCCCCGTAGCTCGGCGGCCATCTAGGGAAACCTACCAAACCCACACATTTCTGAAAAGTAGACACCCGGGGGCTTCCAGGGAGGTATGAAGCATGTGGATCCCCAAGTTTCCTTACCCAGAATCCCTGCAAACCTCAATTCTAGCTGAAAAAATCACTTTTTCCACACATTTTTGTGTGGAAAGTGGAGATACACTGGCCCTCACATCAAATTTCCTGACACTATCCAGCGTTCCCCCAGTCTCCGTAAAGAAATGGCCTCACTTGTGTGGGAGGCCCGAGTGCACGCGACAGGCAAGGGCCCACAACGTAGTGAGGCGGACCCACAATTGCCTATCACAAAACCACCTGCTGTTGAAGAAGTACTGTGTCTTGGCCGCTTGTCATCTAGGGAAACCTGCAAACCCAACATCTGAAAATTAGACACGGGGGCTTCCCAGGAGAGGTTGGTGGGATCCCCCAACGTTCCTTACCGATCCCTGCAAACCTCGGTTTTAGCTGAAATCTTTTCACGACATTGTGTGGAAAGTGTGGCTGGGTAACAGAACCTGGTGGGAGGCAGATCCAGTCACCCCATCCTGGATTCCCCTGGAGTGTCTAGTTTTCAAAAATGTATAGGTTTGCTAGGTTTCCCTAGGTGCCGGCAGAGGTAGGGTTCAAAAACTACAGCTAGGCACTTTGCCAAAAAAGGGTCATTTTTCACTGCGAAATTGAGGTGTGACCACGTTGCGTTTTGCGCCGTTTCCTGTCGCAGGCACTAGGCCGACCCACACAAGTGAGGTACCATTTTTCTCGTAAGACTTTGGGGAACGCGGGGTGGGTGGAAATTTGTGGATCCACGCAGATTCCAGAACTTTCCACCACAGAAATGTGGGGAAAATGTGGTTTTTTTGACAATTTGTTTATGTTTGCAAGGGATTCTGGGTAACAGAACCTGGTGGGAGGCAGTCAAGTCACCCCATCCTGGATTCCCCTGGGTGTCTAGTTTTCAAAAATGTATAGGTTTGCTAGGTTTCCCTAGGTGCCGGCAGAGGTAGGGTTCAAAAACTACAGCTAGGCACTTTGCCAAAAAAGGGTCATTTTTCACTGCGAAATTGAGGTGTGACCACGTTGCGTTTTGCGCCGTTTCCTGTCGCAGGCACTAGGCCGACCCACACAAGTGAGGTACCATTTTTCTCAGTAAGACTTTGGGAGACGCGGGGTGGGTGGAAATTTGTGGATCCACGCAGATTCCAGAACTTTCCACCACAGAAATGTGGGGAAAATGTGTTTTTTTGACAATTTTTTATGTTTGCAAGGGATTCTGGGTAACAGAACCTGGTGGGAGGCAGTCCAGTCACCCCATCCTGGATTCCCCTGGGTGTCTAGTTTTCAAAAATGTATAGGTTTGCTAGGTTTCCCTAGGTGCCGGCAGAGGTAGGGTTCAAAAACTACAGCTAGGCACTTTGCCAAAAAAGGGTCATTTTTCACTGCGAAATTGAGGTGTGACCACGTTGCGTTTTGCGCCGTTTCCTGTCGCAGGCACTAGGCCGACCCACACAAGTGAGGTACCATTTTTCTCGTAAGACTTTGGGGAACGCGGGGTGGGTGGAAATTTGTGGATCCACGCAGATTCCAGAACTTTCCACCACAGAAATGTGGGGAAAATGTGTTTTTTTTGACAATTTTTTATGTTTGCAAGGGATTCTGGGTAACAGAACCTGGTGGGAGGCAGTCAAGTCACCCCATCCTGGATTCCCCTGGGTGTCTAGTTTTCAAAAATGTATAGGTTTGCTAGGTTTCCCTAGGTGCCGGCAGAGGTAGGGTTCAAAAACTACAGCTAGGCACTTTGCCAAAAAAGGGTCATTTTTCACTGCGAAATTGAGGTGTGACCACGTTGCGTTTTGCGCCGTTTCCTGTCGCAGGCACTAGGCCGACCCACACAAGTGAGGTACCATTTTTCTCGTAAGACTTTGGGGAACGCGGGGTGGGTGGAAATTTGTGGATCCACGCAGATTCCAGAACTTTCCACCACAGAAATGTGGGGAAAATGTGGTTTTTTTGACAATTTTTTATGTTTGCAAGGGATTCTGGGTAACAGAACCTGGTGGGAGGCAGTCCAGTCACCCCATCCTGGATTCCCCTGGGTGTCTAGTTTTCAAAAATGTATAGGTTTGCTAGGTTTCCCTAGGTGCCGGCAGAGGTAGGGTTCAAAAACTACAGCTAGGCACTTTGCCAAAAAAGGGTCATTTTTCACTGCGAAATTGAGGTGTGACCACGTTGCGTTTTGCGCCGTTTCCTGTCGCAGGCACTAGGCCGACCCACACAAGTGAGGTACCATTTTTCTCGTAAGACTTTGGGGAACGCGGGGTGGGTGGAAATTTGTGGATCCACGCAGATTCCAGAACTTTCCACCACAGAAATGTGGGGAAAATGTGGTTTTTTTGACAATTTTTTATGTTTGCAAGGGATTCTGGGTAACAGAACCTGGTGGGAGGCAGTCAAGTCACCCCATCCTGGATTCCCCTGGGTGTCTAGTTTTCAAAAATGTATAGGTTTGCTAGGTTTCCCTAGGTGCCGGCAGAGGTAGGGTTCAAAAACTACAGCTAGGCACTTTGCCAAAAAAGGGTCATTTTTCACTGCGAAATTGAGGTGTGACCACGTTGCGTTTTGCGCCGTTTCCTGTCGCAGGCACTAGGCCGACCCACACAAGTGAGGTACCATTTTTCTCGTAAGACTTTGGGGAACGCGGGGTGGGTGGAAATTTGTGGATCCACGCAGATTCCAGAACTTTCCACCACAGAAATGTGGGGAAAATGTGGTTTTTTTGACAATTTTTTATGTTTGCAAGGGATTCTGGGTAACAGAACCTGGTGGGAGGCAGTCAAGTCACCCCATCCTGGATTCCCCTGGGTGTCTAGTTTTCAAAAATGTATAGGTTTGCTAGGTTTCCCTAGGTGCCGGCAGAGGTAGGGTTCAAAAACTACAGCTAGGCACTTTGCCAAAAAAGGGTCATTTTTCACTGCGAAATTGAGGTGTGACCACGTTGCGTTTTGCGCCGTTTCCTGTCGCAGGCACTAGGCCGACCCACACAAGTGAGGTACCATTTTTCTCGTAAGACTTTGGGGAACGCGGGGTGGGTGGAAATTTGTGGATCCACGCAGATTCCAGAACTTTCCACCACAGAAATGTGGGGAAAATGTGGTTTTTTTGACAATTTTTTATGTTTGCAAGGGATTCTGGGTAACAGAACCTGGTGGGAGGCAGTCAAGTCACCCCATCCTGGATTCCCCTGGGTGTCTAGTTTTCAAAAATGTATAGGTTTGCTAGGTTTCCCTAGGTGCCGGCAGAGGTAGGGTTAAAAAACTACAGCTAGGCACTTTGCCAAAAAAGGGTCATTTTTCACTGCGAAATTGAGGTGTGACCACGTTGCGTTTTGCGCCGTTTCCTGTCGCAGGCACTAGGCCGACCCACACAAGTGAGGTACCATTTTTCTCGTAAGACTTTGGGGAACGCGGGGTGGGTGGAAATTTGTGGATCCACGCAGATTCCAGAACTTTCCACCACAGAAATGTGGGGAAAATGTGGTTTTTTTGACAATTTTTTATGTTTGCAAGGGATTCTGGGTAACAGAACCTGGTGGGAGGCAGTCAAGTCACCCCATCCTGGATTCCCCTGGGTGTCTAGTTTTCAAAAATGTATAGGTTTGCTAGGTTTCCCTAGGTGCCGGCAGAGGTAGGGTTCAAAAACTACAGCTAGGCACTTTGCCAAAAAAGGGTCATTTTTCACTGCGAAATTGAGGTGTGACCACGTTGCGTTTTGCGCCGTTTCCTGTCGCAGGCACTAGGCCGACCCACACAAGTGAGGTACCATTTTTCTCGTAAGACTTTGGGGAACGCGGGGTGGGTGGAAATTTGTGGATCCACGCAGATTCCAGAACTTTCCACCACAGAAATGTGGGGAAAATGTGGTTTTTTTGACAATTTTTTATGTTTGCAAGGGATTCTGGGTAACAGAACCTGGTGGGAGGCAGTCCAGTCACCCCATCCTGGATTCCCCTGGGTGTCTAGTTTTCAAAAATGTATAGGTTTGCTAGGTTTCCCTAGGTGCCGGCAGAGGTAGGGTTCAAAAACTACAGCTAGGCACTTTGCCAAAAAAGGGTCATTTTTCACTGCGAAATTGAGGTGTGACCACGTTGCGTTTTGCGCCGTTTCCTGTCGCAGGCACTAGGCCGACCCACACAAGTGAGGTACCATTTTTCTCGTAAGACTTTGGGGAACGCGGGGTGGGTGGAAATTTGTGGATCCACGCAGATTCCAGAACTTTCCACCACAGAAATGTGGGGAAAATGTGGTTTTTTTGACAATTTTTTATGTTTGCAAGGGATTCTGGGTAACAGAACCTGGTGGGAGGCAGTCCAGTCACCCCATCCTGGATTCCCCTGGGTGTCTAGTTTTCAAAAATGTATAGGTTTGCTAGGTTTCCCTAGGTGCCGGCAGAGGTAGGGTTCAAAAACTACAGCTAGGCACTTTGCCAAAAAAGGGTCATTTTTCACTGCGAAATTGAGGTGTGACCACGTTGCGTTTTGCGCCGTTTCCTGTCGCAGGCACTAGGCCGACCCACACAAGTGAGGTACCATTTTTCTCGTAAGACTTTGGGGAACGCGGGGTGGGTGGAAATTTGTGGATCCACGCAGATTCCAGAACTTTCCACCACAGAAATGTGGGGAAAATGTGGTTTTTTTGACAATTTTTTATGTTTGCAAGGGATTCTGGGTAACAGAACCTGGTGGGAGGCAGTCAAGTCACCCCATCCTGGATTCCCCTGGGTGTCTAGTTTTCAAAAATGTATAGGTTTGCTAGGTTTCCCTAGGTGCCGGCAGAGGTAGGGTTCAAAAACTACAGCTAGGCACTTTGCCAAAAAAGGGTCATTTTTCACTGCGAAATTGAGGTGTGACCACGTTGCGTTTTGCGCCGTTTCCTGTCGCAGGCACTAGGCCGACCCACACAAGTGAGGTACCATTTTTCTCGTAAGACTTTGGGGAACGCGGGGTGGGTGGAAATTTGTGGATCCACGCAGATTCCAGAACTTTCCACCACAGAAATGTGGGGAAAATGTGGTTTTTTTGACAATTTTTTATGTTTGCAAGGGATTCTGGGTAACAGAACCTGGTGGGAGGCAGTCAAGTCACCCCATCCTGGATTCCCCTGGGTGTCTAGTTTTCAAAAATGTATAGGTTTGCTAGGTTTCCCTAGGTGCCGGCAGAGGTAGGGTTCAAAAACTACAGCTAGGCACTTTGCCAAAAAAGGGTCATTTTTCACTGCGAAATTGAGGTGTGACCACGTTGCGTTTTGCGCCGTTTCCTGTCGCAGGCACTAGGCCGACCCACACAAGTGAGGTACCATTTTTCTCGTAAGACTTTGGGGAACGCGGGGTGGGTGGAAATTTGTGGATCCACGCAGATTCCAGAACTTTCCACCACAGAAATGTGGGGAAAATGTGGTTTTTTTGACAATTTTTTATGTTTGCAAGGGATTCTGGGTAACAGAACCTGGTGGGAGGCAGTCAAGTCACCCCATCCTGGATTCCCCTGGGTGTCTAGTTTTCAAAAATGTATAGGTTTGCTAGGTTTCCCTAGGTGCCGGCAGAGGTAGGGTTCAAAAACTACAGCTAGGCACTTTGCCAAAAAAGGGTCATTTTTCACTGCGAAATTGAGGTGTGACCACGTTGCGTTTTGCGCCGTTTCCTGTCGCAGGCACTAGGCCGACCCACACAAGTGAGGTACCATTTTTCTCGTAAGACTTTGGGGAACGCGGGGTGGGTGGAAATTTGTGGATCCACGCAGATTCCAGAACTTTCCACCACAGAAATGTGGGGAAAATGTGGTTTTTTTGACAATTTTTTATGTTTGCAAGGGATTCTGGGTAACAGAACCTGGTGGGAGGCAGTCCAGTCACCCCATCCTGGATTCCCCTGGGTGTCTAGTTTTCAAAAATGTATAGGTTTGCTAGGTTTCCCTAGGTGCCGGCAGAGGTAGGGTTCAAAAACTACAGCTAGGCACTTTGCCAAAAAAGGGTCATTTTTCACTGCGAAATTGAGGTGTGACCACGTTGCGTTTTGCGCCGTTTCCTGTCGCAGGCACTAGGCCGACCCACACAAGTGAGGTACCATTTTTCTCGTAAGACTTTGGGGAACGCGGGGTGGGTGGAAATTTGTGGATCCACGCAGATTCCAGAACTTTCCACCACAGAAATGT
Organism: Calotriton arnoldi; assembly: GCA_963921515.1. NCBI lineage: Eukaryota > Metazoa > Chordata > Amphibia > Caudata > Salamandridae > Calotriton > Calotriton arnoldi. The sequence goes on from CAWUFW010027947.1 coordinate 8,708, forward strand.
GGGGAAAATGTGGTTTTTTTGACAATTTTTTATGTTTGCAAGGGATTCTGGGTAACAGAACCTGGTGGGAGGCAGTCCAGTCACCCCATCCTGGATTCCCCTGGGTGTCTAGTTTTCAAAAATGTATAGGTTTGCTAGGTTTCCCTAGGTGCCGGCAGAGGTAGGGTTCAAAAACTACAGCTAGGCACTTTGCCAAAAAAGGGTCATTTTTCACTGCGAAATTGAGGTGTGACCACGTTGCGTTTTGCGCCGTTTCCTGTCGCAGGCACTAGGCCGACCCACACAAGTGAGGTACCATTTTTCTCGTAAGACTTTGGGGAACGCGGGGTGGGTGGAAATTTGTGGATCCACGCAGATTCCAGAACTTTCCACCACAGAAATGTGGGGAAAATGTGGTTTTTTTGACAATTTTTTATGTTTGCAAGGGATTCTGGGTAACAGAACCTGGTGGGAGGCAGTCAAGTCACCCCATCCTGGATTCCCCTGGGTGTCTAGTTTTCAAAAATGTATAGGTTTGCTAGGTTTCCCTAGGTGCCGGCAGAGGTAGGGTTCAAAAACTACAGCTAGGCACTTTGCCAAAAAAGGGTCATTTTTCACTGCGAAATTGAGGTGTGACCACGTTGCGTTTTGCGCCGTTTCCTGTCGCAGGCACTAGGCCGACCCACACAAGTGAGGTACCATTTTTCTCGTAAGACTTTGGGGAACGCGGGGTGGGTGGAAATTTGTGGATCCACGCAGATTCCAGAACTTTCCACCACAGAAATGTGGGGAAAATGTGGTTTTTTTGACAATTTTTTATGTTTGCAAGGGATTCTGGGTAACAGAACCTGGTGGGAGGCAGTCAAGTCACCCCATCCTGGATTCCCCTGGGTGTCTAGTTTTCAAAAATGTATAGGTTTGCTAGGTTTCCCTAGGTGCCGGCAGAGGTAGGGTTCAAAAACTACAGCTAGGCACTTTGCCAAAAAAGGGTCATTTTTCACTGCGAAATTGAGGTGTGACCACGTTGCGTTTTGCGCCGTTTCCTGTCGCAGGCACTAGGCCGACCCACACAAGTGAGGTACCATTTTTCTCGTAAGACTTTGGGGAACGCGGGGTGGGTGGAAATTTGTGGATCCACGCAGATTCCAGAACTTTCCACCACAGAAATGTGGGGAAAATGTGGTTTTTTTGACAATTTTTTATGTTTGCAAGGGATTCTGGGTAACAGAACCTGGTGGGAGGCAGTCCAGTCACCCCATCCTGGATTCCCCTGGGTGTCTAGTTTTCAAAAATGTATAGGTTTGCTAGGTTTCCCTAGGTGCCGGCAGAGGTAGGGTTCAAAAACTACAGCTAGGCACTTTGCCAAAAAAGGGTCATTTTTCACTGCGAAATTGAGGTGTGACCACGTTGCGTTTTGCGCCGTTTCCTGTCGCAGGCACTAGGCCGACCCACACAAGTGAGGTACCATTTTTCTCGTAAGACTTTGGGGAACGCGGGGTGGGTGGAAATTTGTGGATCCACGCAGATTCCAGAACTTTCCACCACAGAAATGTGGGGAAAATGTGTTTTTTTGACAATTTTTTATGTTTGCAAGGGATTCTGGGTAACAGAACCTGGTGGGAGGCAGTCAAGTCACCCCATCCTGGATTCCCCTGGGTGTCTAGTTTTCAAAAATGTATAGGTTTGCTAGGTTTCCCTAGGTGCCGGCAGAGGTAGGGTTCAAAAACTACAGCTAGGCACTTTGCCAAAAAAGGGTCATTTTTCACTGCGAAATTGAGGTGTGACCACGTTGCGTTTTGCGCCGTTTCCTGTCGCAGGCACTAGGCCGACCCACACAAGTGAGGTACCATTTTTCTCGTAAGACTTTGGGGAACGCGGGGTGGGTGGAAATTTGTGGATCCACGCAGATTCCAGAACTTTCCACCACAGAAATGTGGGGAAAATGTGGTTTTTTTGACAATTTTTTATGTTTGCAAGGGATTCTGGGTAACAGAACCTGGTGGGAGGCAGTCCAGTCACCCCATCCTGGATTCCCCTGGGTGTCTAGTTTTCAAAAATGTATAGGTTTGCTAGGTTTCCCTAGGTGCCGGCAGAGGTAGGGTTCAAAAACTACAGCTAGGCACTTTGCCAAAAAAGGGTCATTTTTCACTGCGAAATTGAGGTGTGACCACGTTGCGTTTTGCGCCGTTTCCTGTCGCAGGCACTAGGCCGACCCACACAAGTGAGGTACCATTTTTCTCGTAAGACTTTGGGGAACGCGGGGTGGGTGGAAATTTGTGGATCCACGCAGATTCCAGAACTTTCCACCACAGAAATGTGGGGAAAATGTGGTTTTTTTGACAATTTTTTATGTTTGCAAGGGATTCTGGGTAACAGAACCTGGTGGGAGGCAGTCCAGTCACCCCATCCTGGATTCCCCTGGGTGTCTAGTTTTCAAAAATGTATAGGTTTGCTAGGTTTCCCTAGGTGCCGGCAGAGGTAGGGTTAAAAAACTACAGCTAGGCACTTTGCCAAAAAAGGGTCATTTTTCACTGCGAAATTGAGGTGTGACCACGTTGCGTTTTGCGCCGTTTCCTGTCGCAGGCACTAGGCCGACCCACACAAGTGAGGTACCATTTTTCTCGTAAGACTTTGGGGAACGCGGGGTGGGTGGAAATTTGTGGATCCACGCAGATTCCAGAACTTTCCACCACAGAAATGTGGGGAAAATGTGTTTTTTTGGACAATTTTTTATGTTTGCAAGGGATTCTGGGTAACAGAACCTGGTGGGAGGCAGTCAAGTCACCCCATCCTGGATTCCCCTGGGTGTCTAGTTTTCAAAAATGTATAGGTTTGCTAGGTTTCCCTAGGTGCCGGCAGAGGTAGGGTTAAAAAACTACAGCTAGGCACTTTGCCAAAAAAGGGTCATTTTTCACTGCGAAATTGAGGTGTGACCACGTTGCGTTTTGCGCCGTTTCCTGTCGCAGGCACTAGGCCGACCCACACAAGTGAGGTACCATTTTTCTCGTAAGACTTTGGGGAACGCGGGGTGGGTGGAAATTTGTGGATCCACGCAGATTCCAGAACTTTCCACCACAGAAATGTGGGGAAAATGTGTTTTTTTGACAATTTTTTATGTTTGCAAGGGATTCTGGGTAACAGAACCTGGTGGGAGGCAGTCAAGTCACCCCATCCTGGATTCCCCTGGGTGTCTAGTTTTCAAAAATGTATAGGTTTGCTAGGTTTCCCTAGGTGCCGGCAGAGGTAGGGTTAAAAAACTACAGCTAGGCACTTTGCCAAAAAAGGGTCATTTTTCACTGCGAAATTGAGGTGTGACCACGTTGCGTTTTGCGCCGTTTCCTGTCGCAGGCACTAGGCCGACCCACACAAGTGAGGTACCATTTTTCTCGTAAGACTTTGGGGAACGCGGGGTGGGTGGAAATTTGTGGATCCACGCAGATTCCAGAACTTTCCACCACAGAAATGTGGGGAAAATGTGTTTTTTTTGACAATTTTTTATGTTTGCAAGGGATTCTGGGTAACAGAACCTGGTGGGAGGCAGTCAAGTCACCCCATCCTGGATTCCCCTGGGTGTCTAGTTTTCAAAAATGTATAGGTTTGCTAGGTTTCCCTAGGTGCCGGCAGAGGTAGGGTTCAAAAACTACAGCTAGGCACTTTGCCAAAAAAGGGTCATTTTTCACTGCGAAATTGAGGTGTGACCACGTTGCGTTTTGCGCCGTTTCCTGTCGCAGGCACTAGGCCGACCCACACAAGTGAGGTACCATTTTTCTCGTAAGACTTTGGGGAACGCGGGGTGGGTGGAAATTTGTGGATCCACGCAGATTCCAGAACTTTCCACCACAGAAATGTGGGGAAAATGTGGTTTTTTTGACAATTTTTTATGTTTGCAAGGGATTCTGGGTAACAGAACCTGGTGGGAGGCAGTCAAGTCACCCCATCCTGGATTCCCCTGGGTGTCTAGTTTTCAAAAATGTATAGGTTTGCTAGGTTTCCCTAGGTGCCGGCAGAGGTAGGGTTCAAAAACTACAGCTAGGCACTTTGCAAAAAAAAGGTCATTTTTCACTGCGAAATTGAGGTGTGACCACGTTGCGTTTTGCGCCGTTTCCTGTCGCAGGCACTAGGCCGACCCACACAAGTGAGGTACCATTTTTCTCGTAAGACTTTGGGGAACGCGGGGTGGGTGGAAATTTGTGGATCCACGCAGATTCCAGAACTTTCCACCACAGAAATGTGGGGAAAATGTGGTTTTTTTGACAATTTTTTATGTTTGCAAGGGATTCTGGGTAACAGAACCTGGTGGGAGGCAGTCCAGTCACCCCATCCTGGATTCCCCTGGGTGTCTAGTTTTCAAAAATGTATAGGTTTGCTAGGTTTCCCTAGGTGCCGGCAGAGGTAGGGTTCAAAAACTACAGCTAGGCACTTTGCCAAAAAAGGGTCATTTTTCACTGCGAAATTGAGGTGTGACCACGTTGCGTTTTGCGCCGTTTCCTGTCGCAGGCACTAGGCCGACCCACACAAGTGAGGTACCATTTTTCTCGTAAGACTTTGGGGAACGCGGGGTGGGTGGAAATTTGTGGATCCACGCAGATTCCAGAACTTTCCACCACAGAAATGTGGGGAAAATGTGGTTTTTTTGACAATTTTTTATGTTTGCAAGGGATTCTGGGTAACAGAACCTGGTGGGAGGCAGTCCAGTCACCCCATCCTGGATTCCCCTGGGTGTCTAGTTTTCAAAAATGTATAGGTTTGCTAGGTTTCCCTAGGTGCCGGCAGAGGTAGGGTTCAAAAACTACAGCTAGGCACTTTGCCAAAAAAGGGTCATTTTTCACTGCGAAATTGAGGTGTGACCACGTTGCGTTTTGCGCCGTTTCCTGTCGCAGGCACTAGGCCGACCCACACAAGTGAGGTACCATTTTTCTCGTAAGACTTTGGGGAACGCGGGGTGGGTGGAAATTTGTGGATCCACGCAGATTCCAGAACTTTCCACCACAGAAATGTGGGGAAAATGTGGTTTTTTTGACAATTTTTTATGTTTGCAAGGGATTCTGGGTAACAGAACCTGGTGGGAGGCAGTCCAGTCACCCCATCCTGGATTCCCCTGGGTGTCTAGTTTTCAAAAATGTATAGGTTTGCTAGGTTTCCCTAGGTGCCGGCAGAGGTAGGGTTCAAAAACTACAGCTAGGCACTTTGCCAAAAAAGGGTCATTTTTCACTGCGAAATTGAGGTGTGACCACGTTGCGTTTTGCGCCGTTTCCTGTCGCAGGCACTAGGCCGACCCACACAAGTGAGGTACCATTTTTCTCGTAAGACTTTGGGGAACGCGGGGTGGGTGGAAATTTGTGGATCCACGCAGATTCCAGAACTTTCCACCACAGAAATGTGGGGAAAATGTGGTTTTTTTGACAATTTTTTATGTTTGCAAGGGATTCTGGGTAACAGAACCTGGTGGGAGGCAGTCCAGTCACCCCATCCTGGATTCCCCTGGGTGTCTAGTTTTCAAAAATGTATAGGTTTGCTAGGTTTCCCTAGGTGCCGGCAGAGGTAGGGTTCAAAAACTACAGCTAGGCACTTTGCCAAAAAAGGGTCATTTTTCACTGCGAAATTGAGGTGTGACCACGTTGCGTTTTGCGCCGTTTCCTGTCGCAGGCACTAGGCCGACCCACACAAGTGAGGTACCATTTTTCTCGTAAGACTTTGGGGAACGCGGGGTGGGTGGAAATTTGTGGATCCACGCAGATTCCAGAACTTTCCACCACAGAAATGTGGGGAAAATGTGTTTTTTTGACAATTTTTTATGTTTGCAAGGGATTCTGGGTAACAGAACCTGGTGGGAGGCAGTCAAGTCACCCCATCCTGGATTCCCCTGGGTGTCTAGTTTTCAAAAATGTATAGGTTTGCTAGGTTTCCCTAGGTGCCGGCAGAGGTAGGGTTCAAAAACTACAGCTAGGCACTTTGCCAAAAAAGGGTCATTTTTCACTGCGAAATTGAGGTGTGACCACGTTGCGTTTTGCGCCGTTTCCTGTCGCAGGCACTAGGCCGACCCACACAAGTGAGGTACCATTTTTCTCGTAAGACTTTGGGGAACGCGGGGTGGGTGGAAATTTGTGGATCCACGCAGATTCCAGAACTTTCCACCACAGAAATGTGGGGAAAATGTGGTTTTTTTGACAATTTTTTATGTTTGCAAGGGATTCTGGGTAACAGAACCTGGTGGGAGGCAGTCCAGTCACCCCATCCTGGATTCCCCTGGGTGTCTAGTTTTCAAAAATGTATAGGTTTGCTAGGTTTCCCTAGGTGCCGGCAGAGGTAGGGTTCAAAAACTACAGCTAGGCACTTTGCCAAAAAAGGGTCATTTTTCACTGCGAAATTGAGGTGTGACCACGTTGCGTTTTGCGCCGTTTCCTGTCGCAGGCACTAGGCCGACCCACACAAGTGAGGTACCATTTTTCTCGTAAGACTTTGGGGAACGCGGGGTGGGTGGAAATTTGTGGATCCACGCAGATTCCAGAACTTTCCACCACAGAAATGTGGGGAAAATGTGGTTTTTTTGACAATTTTTTATGTTTGCAAGGGATTCTGGGTAACAGAACCTGGTGGGAGGCAGTCCAGTCACCCCATCCTGGATTCCCCTGGGTGTCTAGTTTTCAAAAATGTATAGGTTTGCTAGGTTTCCCTAGGTGCCGGCAGAGGTAGGGTTAAAAACTACAGCTAGGCACTTTGCCAAAAAAGGGTCATTTTTCACTGCGAAATTGAGGTGTGACCACGTTGCGTTTTGCGCCGTTTCCTGTCGCAGGCACTAGGCCGACCCACACAAGTGAGGTACCATTTTTCTCGTAAGACTTTGGGGAACGCGGGGTGGGTGGAAATTTGTGGATCCACGCAGATTCCAGAACTTTCCACCACAGAAATGTGGGGAAAATGTGTTTTTTTGGACAATTTTTTATGTTTGCAAGGGATTCTGGGTAACAGAACCTGGTGGGAGGCAGTCAAGTCACCCCATCCTGGATTCCCCTGGTTGTCTAGTTTTCAAAAATGTATAGGTTTGCTAGGTTTCCCTAGGTGCCGGCAGAGGTAGGGTTCAAAAACTACAGCTAGGCACTTTGCCAAAAAAGGGTCATTTTTCACTGCGAAATTGAGGTGTGACCACGTTGCGTTTTGCGCCGTTTCCTGTCGCAGGCACTAGGCCGACCCACACAAGTGAGGTACCATTTTTCTCGTAAGACTTTGGGGAACGCGGGGTGGGTGGAAATTTGTGGATCCACGCAGATTCCAGAACTTTCCACCACAGAAATGTGGGGAAAATGTGGTTTTTTTGACAATTTTTTATGTTTGCAAGGGATTCTGGGTAACAGAACCTGGTGGGAGGCAGTCAAGTCACCCCATCCTGGATTCCCCTGGGTGTCTAGTTTTCAAAAATGTATAGGTTTGCTAGGTTTCCCTAGGTGCCGGCAGAGGTAGGGTTAAAAAACTACAGCTAGGCACTTTGCCAAAAAAGGGTCATTTTTCACTGCGAAATTGAGGTGTGACCACGTTGCGTTTTGCGCCGTTTCCTGTCGCAGGCACTAGGCCGACCCACACAAGTGAGGTACCATTTTTCTCGTAAGACTTTGGGGAACGCGGGGTGGGTGGAAATTTGTGGATCCACGCAGATTCCAGAACTTTCCACCACAGAAATGTGGGGAAAATGTGTTTTTTTTGACAATTTTTTATGTTTGCAAGGGATTCTGGGTAACAGAACCTGGTGGGAGGCAGTCAAGTCACCCCATCCTGGATTCCCCTGGGTGTCTAGTTTTCAAAAATGTATAGGTTTGCTAGGTTTCCCTAGGTGCCGGCAGAGGTAGGGTTCAAAAACTACAGCTAGGCACTTTGCCAAAAAAGGGTCATTTTTCACTGCGAAATTGAGGTGTGACCACGTTGCGTTTTGCGCCGTTTCCTGTCGCAGGCACTAGGCCGACCCACACAAGTGAGGTACCATTTTTCTCGTAAGACTTTGGGGAACGCGGGGTGGGTGGAAATTTGTGGATCCACGCAGATTCCAGAACTTTCCACCACAGAAATGTGGGGAAAATGTGGTTTTTTTGACAATTTTTTATGTTTGCAAGGGATTCTGGGTAACAGAACCTGGTGGGAGGCAGTCCAGTCACCCCATCCTGGATTCCCCTGGGTGTCTAGTTTTCAAAAATGTATAGGTTTGCTAGGTTTCCCTAGGTGCCGGCAGAGGTAGGGTTCAAAAACTACAGCTAGGCACTTTGCCAAAAAAGGGTCATTTTTCACTGCGAAATTGAGGTGTGACCACGTTGCGTTTTGCGCCGTTTCCTGTCGCAGGCACTAGGCCGACCCACACAAGTGAGGTACCATTTTTCTCGTAAGACTTTGGGGAACGCGGGGTGGGTGGAAATTTGTGGATCCACGCAGATTCCAGAACTTTCCACCACAGAAATGTGGGGAAAATGTGGTTTTTTTGACAATTTTTTATGTTTGCAAGGGATTCTGGGTAACAGAACCTGGTGGGAGGCAGTCAAGTCACCCCATCCTGGATTCCCCTGGGTGTCTAGTTTTCAAAAATGTATAGGTTTGCTAGGTTTCCCTAGGTGCCGGCAGAGGTAGGGTTCAAAAACTACAGCTAGGCACTTTGCCAAAAAAGGGTCATTTTTCACTGCGAAATTGAGGTGTGACCACGTTGCGTTTTGCGCCGTTTCCTGTCGCAGGCACTAGGCCGACCCACACAAGTGAGGTACCATTTTTCTCGTAAGACTTTGGGGAACGCGGGGTGGGTGGAAATTTGTGGATCCACGCAGATTCCAGAACTTTCCACCACAGAAATGTGGGGAAAATGTGGTTTTTTTGACAATTTTTTATGTTTGCAAGGGATTCTGGGTAACAGAACCTGGTGGGAGGCAGTCCAGTCACCCCATCCTGGATTCCCCTGGGTGTCTAGTTTTCAAAAATGTATAGGTTTGCTAGGTTTCCCTAGGTGCCGGCAGAGCTAGGGTTCAAAAACTACAGCTAGGCACTTTGCCAAAAAAGGGTCATTTTTCACTGCGAAATTGAGGTGTGACCACGTTGCGTTTTGCGCCGTTTCCTGTCGCAGGCACTAGGCCGACCCACACAAGTGAGGTACCATTTTTCTCGTAAGACTTTGGGGAACGCGGGGTGGGTGGAAATTTGTGGATCCACGCAGATTCCAGAACTTTCCACCACAGAAATGTGGGGAAAATGTGGTTTTTTTGACAATTTTTTATGTTTGCAAGGGATTCTGGGTAACAGAACCTGGTGGGAGGCAGTCCAGTCACCCCATCCTGGATTCCCCTGGGTGTCTAGTTTTCAAAAATGTATAGGTTTGCTAGGTTTCCCTAGGTGCCGGCAGAGGTAGGGTTCAAAAACTACAGCTAGGCACTTTGCCAAAAAAGGGTCATTTTTCACTGCGAAATTGAGGTGTGACCACGTTGCGTTTTGCGCCGTTTCCTGTCGCAGGCACTAGGCCGACCCACACAAGTGAGGTACCATTTTTCTCGTAAGACTTTGGGGAACGCGGGGTGGGTGGAAATTTGTGGATCCACGCAGATTCCAGAACTTTCCACCACAGAAATGTGGGGAAAATGTGTTTTTTTGACAATTTTTTATGTTTGCAAGGGATTCTGGGTAACAGAACCTGGTGGGAGGCAGTCCAGTCACCCCATCCTGGATTCCCCTGGGTGTCTAGTTTTCAAAAATGTATAGGTTTGCTAGGTTTCCCTAGGTGCCGGCAGAGGTAGGGTTCAAAAACTACAGCTAGGCACTTTGCCAAAAAAGGGTCATTTTTCACTGCGAAATTGAGGTGTGACCACGTTGCGTTTTGCGCCGTTTCCTGTCGCAGGCACTAGGCCGACCCACACAAGTGAGGTACCATTTTTCTCGTAAGACTTTGGGGAACGCGGGGTGGGTGGAAATTTGTGGATCCACGCAGATTCCAGAACTTTCCACCACAGAAATGTGGGGAAAATGTGGTTTTTTTGACAATTTTTTATGTTTGCAAGGGATTCTGGGTAACAGAACCTGGTGGGAGGCAGTCCAGTCACCCCATCCTGGATTCCCCTGGGTGTCTAGTTTTCAAAAATGTATAGGTTTGCTAGGTTTCCCTAGGTGCCGGCAGAGGTAGGGTTCAAAAACTACAGCTAGGCACTTTGCCAAAAAAGGGTCATTTTTCACTGCGAAATTGAGGTGTGACCACGTTGCGTTTTGCGCCGTTTCCTGTCGCAGGCACTAGGCCGACCCACACAAGTGAGGTACCATTTTTCTCGTAAGACTTTGGGGAACGCGGGGTGGGTGGAAATTTGTGGATCCACGCAGATTCCAGAACTTTCCACCACAGAAATGTGGGGAAAATGTGGTTTTTTTGACAATTTTTTATGTTTGCAAGGGATTCTGGGTAACAGAACCTGGTGGGAGGCAGTCAAGTCACCCCATCCTGGATTCCCCTGGGTGTCTAGTTTTCAAAAATGTATAGGTTTGCTAGGTTTCCCTAGGTGCCGGCAGAGGTAGGGTTAAAAAACTACAGCTAGGCACTTTGCCAAAAAAGGGTCATTTTTCACTGCGAAATTGAGGTGTGACCACGTTGCGTTTTGCGCCGTTTCCTGTCGCAGGCACTAGGCCGACCCACACAAGTGAGGTACCATTTTTCTCGTAAGACTTTGGGGAACGCGGGGTGGGTGGAAATTTGTGGATCCACGCAGATTCCAGAACTTTCCACCACAGAAATGTGGGGAAAATGTGTTTTTTTGACAATTTTTTATGTTTGCAAGGGATTCTGGGTAACAGAACCTGGTGGGAGGCAGTCAAGTCACCCCATCCTGGATTCCCCTGGGTGTCTAGTTTTCAAAAATGTATAGGTTTGCTAGGTTTCCCTAGGTGCCGGCAGAGGTAGGGTTCAAAAACTACAGCTAGGCACTTTGCCAAAAAAGGGTCATTTTTCACTGCGAAATTGAGGTGTGACCACGTTGCGTTTTGCGCCGTTTCCTGTCGCAGGCACTAGGCCGACCCACACAAGTGAGGTACCATTTTTCTCGTAAGACTTTGGGGAACGCGGGGTGGGTGGAAATTTGTGGATCCACGCAGATTCCAGAACTTTCCACCACAGAAATGTGGGGAAAATGTGGTTTTTTTGACAATTTTTTATGTTTGCAAGGGATTCTGGGTAACAGAACCTGGTGGGAGGCAGTCAAGTCACCCCATCCTGGATTCCCCTGGGTGTCTAGTTTTCAAAAATGTATAGGTTTGCTAGGTTTCCCTAGGTGCCGGCAGAGGTAGGGTTAAAAAACTACAGCTAGGCACTTTGCCAAAAAAGGGTCATTTTTCACTGCGAAATTGAGGTGTGACCACGTTGCGTTTTGCGCCGTTTCCTGTCGCAGGCACTAGGCCGACCCACACAAGTGAGGTACCATTTTTATCGGGAGACTTAGGGTAACAGAGAATTGTAGAGCAACTGTTATTACCTATTGACTTTCGATGCATTTCTGCCTTCCAAATGAAAGACAATGTGTAAAAAATAAGTCATTTTGAAAAATGACCTATAATTCTCATGCTAGTATGGGTACTCCCAATTTCGGAAATGTGCAAATATCTACTGTTTCTAAAATCTACATTTTGTTCCCATTTCAGAAATACATAGGTGTCTTTCATAACAATTTTTCCATGTATACATTTTCCCAAAATAATTGCTATATACCCGGTACTTAAAAAAAATCATTGCAAGATGTTGCTCAATTATTGGCTCTGGGTTCGTCGGGTTCTTGGTGAACCTACAAGTCCTATATATCCCCACAACCAGAAAGGTCCAGCGGATATAACGGTATATTGCCTTCAAATAGCTGTCATAATTAGAAGAAGTTACAGGTGAAAACGTTGACACAAATGGCTGTTTTTTTCAACTAATTTTCAATTTTTCCTTTATTTAACTGTTAGTTTCTATAAGGAAAACTTTAAGGATCTACACAAATGACCCCTTGCTGAATTCAGAATTTTGTCTACTTTTCAGAAATGTATGGCTTTCCAGGATCCATTATTGGTTTCATACCCATTTCTACCATTAACTGGAAGGAGGTTGAAAGCACAAAAAATAGCAAAAATAGGCTATGTCCCAGAAAAATGCCAAAACTGTGTAAAAAAAGTTGGTTTTCTGACAAAAGTCTGCTTGTCCCTGAAAGCTGGGAAGATGGTGATTTCATCCCCACAACCCCTTTTTGATGCCATTTGCAGGGAAAAATCAAGATGCTTTCATCTGTAGCCCTTTTTCGCATTTTTCAAAAAAAAAAAAAATTTAGCTGTATTTTGACTAATTTCTGGGTCCCCTCCAGGGGAATCCACAAACCCTGGGTACCTTTACAATCCCCATGATGTTAGAAAAAAAGGATGCAAATTTGGCATGGATACCTTATGTGGTCCAAAAGTTACAGGGGCCTAAGCGCGCACTACCCCAAATAGCCAAAAAAAGGCTTAGCACAGGAGGGGAAAAGGCCTAGCAGCGAAGGGGTTAAAGCCCACTATGTATACATTTGCTTCAATATCTTTTACAGAAACACTTAAGCTTCTCTTGTCAGCCAAATCAGGCTCACCTTATGACCCCTGCCCAGTGGCAGTGGCACAATTGGCTTCTGTACCTATTGCCATGACACTCACTCCTGTATTCAATGCTATGTTTTCTGAAGGGCATTTTCCTAAAGTGTGGAAAACTGCATCTGTTATGCCACTTTTAAAAAAGCCAAGTTTGGATATGAAAGACCCAAACAGCTTTCGCCCCATTTCACGCCTCCCTTTGCCATCCAAATTGATTGAGAAACATATGAATATTGAACTAAGTACTTATCTACGTGAGGCCAAGGTTTTGGACCCCACTCAATTTGGGTTTAGGGAAGGGCACAGTACAGAAACTGCCCTTCTTAAATCCACGGAAGAGATCAGGAGAGTGTTGGATCAGGGAGGCAAGGCTGCACTGATCCTGCTTGACCTCTCCGCAGCCTTCGATACGGTCCACCATGGAGTATTGATGGACCGTTTGTTGGCTTGCGGAGTGCAGGATAAAGCCTGGACTCTCCTTAAATCCTTCCTCTCGGACAGACTACAGATAGTTGCTTTAGGTGAGTTTGTCTCAAAACCTTTCTCTCTCCCATATTTATGTATCCTCCTTGGCCCCCCTGATCGAGTCATTTGGCTTTTGTCTTACATCATATGCCGACGATACTCAAATTGTGGTATCCCTTCGACCAGGACAGGAGAAGGCAACTGGAGAGAGGCTTCAGGATTGTATGGAGGCAGTAGGAAGCTGGATGACGCAAAACTGTTTAAAGCTGAATGCTAGCAAAACAGAGGTCATCCTGTTTGGGAACAATGCTAATTTTTGGACCCCAAGCGGGTGGCCAAACTCAATGGGGACTTTACCAATACCCTCCGGGAAAGTAAAAACCTGGGGGTGGTAATAGATGAACACCTTGACATGTGCGGTCAAGTCAATGCCGTGGTCTCTGCTACATCATATATTCTCAGGACTACGAGGAAAATTCTGCCTCTTTTGCCAGCAGACAGCCAGCGCACAGTGGTTACAGCCTTGATTATGTCAAGACTAGACTATTGTAATAATCTATACCTAAATATGCAGGAGCGCGGTATACAAAAACTTCAGATGTTGCAAAACGCAGCAGCCAGATTGCTCACTGGAACCTCGAAATTTGCATCAATTTCGAGTGCAATCAAAAATTTCATTGGCTGCCCGTGAAAAAACGAGTCCTCTTTAAATCACTCTGTTTAGTTTTCCGAGCTCTTCAAGGCACAGGCCCAGCCCATCTGAAACAACAATTTCAGTGGTATGTGCCCAAAAGATCTTTACGCTCGTCAGGAGCAAAATTAGCAGTAGTTCCATCCACAAAAAAAGTTAGATGGGGAGGCAGAAGCTTTGCCGCTGGTGCTGCTAAGGCTTGGAACGAGCTTCCCTTCTATCTGAGAAATCTTAATGATTTATTGGCCTTTAGGAAGGCGCTGAAAACATGGTTGTTCTGAATACCACTCTGGCAGCAACCTATGAAAGGCGGGAGGACTGCAGCAAGCGCCAGGACACCTTAGGGTAATCGTGCGCTGTATAAGTTTTCCTAACATAACATAACATAAACAGCAAGTATGCTAAAAAAGCAAGGACAGATATTAGTCAAATAAGGGTCCCAGGGTGTGGCCAGTGGTGGGAGCAGAGGTGAGCTTGCGTAATTGGAGGGTGTCATTTGTGTCAGGCACATATAGGAGGACCATCCCACACCCCATGTCTAGCGTATGTCTTTGAAGTGCCAGTGGGTCTCACTTCTCTTTCATAAATTTTTTTGATAAACTCAGGGCCAGATTTATCATAGTATTGCATTGACCTTGTGTAGGAGAGTAGGATCTGCCTCTTATGTTGCCCCCACTTTTTTTCTGATGTTTACACTGGTTTCTGGCTATAGTCTGGCTGGGACCCTGCCAATCAGGGCCCCAGCCTCTCTGTTCTCTCTAAACAACTTGGAGTGCACTCTAGGTGCACTAGTGATTGGAAACTGTGGTACCTTATGAGTCCCTAGTATATGGTACCTTAGGTACCAAGGGCATAGGTACTTCACAGGCCTACCAGGGGCTGAAGCATGTATTATGCCACCCCTGGGAAGCAGACTAAATCTGACACCACAGGCCTGCTACTGCAGCCTGGGTGAGGAGGTGCTAGCACCCCTCACTGAGATATAGGTTCCCTATATCTCCCTGCACACACATTTAAACCTATCAGTCACCCCTAAGGCAGGCCCTATCAATCCTGAGGGCAGGGTGCTTAGTTTCTATGTGAGAGGGTGATTCTGCCTGAGCAGGGCCCCTCTGCAGCTCTCAGAGTCCATTCTCTGGGGCTGTTTGTGAATGCGGTCAAACCATATACTCTTAAGTGCATTATAACCTCGCGGTTAATGCTAACTTTGGAATGGCTGCATCAAAACATGTCGTGTTTGGTGTCAAACACCTTGGAATCATACCCCCACACCAGTACCTGGTGTGGGAGTATGATCCCACCCTTCTAGAGGGATAGACATGTACCTACTGTGGAAACGCGGTAGAATCCTGAAGAGCCTTGGCATCACAAAATGGATGCCACCAGCCACAGACACTGGGCTGCCCTCCTGCTGATGACCGAAACTCGCAGTGGAGGAGGCCTAACAATAGGTATCCTGTCACAGGGAGGTGTGACCACCTCCCAGACAGGGTTTAGTGTATTGGGGCTGGGTGGGTGCACTCCTAGAGTGCTTTGAAGTCCTGCACTGGGGGAGCAGAAGGCTCCTCTGTGCGTACACCAGTTCAAACCGGCTCAGGGGCTACCTGCCCCTGCTCTGGCGTGAAACTGGACAAAGGGAAGTGGGTGTAGCCACCCACTCCCCTGACCCTCCCATAGGTGGGGTCATAGAGCTAGTCCTTCCCTTCCTTTTAGTATAA
>CAWUFW010027948.1:0-24147 GCA_963921515.1 Calotriton arnoldi
ATCTACATTTGTGTGTCCATTGGAGCAGATATGTGGTTCTGCATTATGATGGTCACTTCTGTCATTGTGTAATTGATAAATGTTAGCATTGTCAGCCCCCATGGGTGATGTTTGTCTGCACATGGCCAAAGGTATTTTTTATTTGCACTGCACTGTTTGCCTCACCCAATCTATGTTGCTATGGGACACAAGCACTACTTTGCCACTGATGTGTTTGTTGTTCTGTGACCAGGAATCATCCATGCTGTTTGGCATTTGCAGGTTTTTCCATGACAACACTTACATTTTGGTCACTGTGATGATGGGGGTTTAGACCCCATTGCCACAATGTTCAAAATGTGCTTCAGCTATGGACCCCACACTTACCTTTTGGTCACTGTGATGATGGGGGTTTAGACCCCATTGCCACAATGTTCAAAATGTGCTTCAGCTATGGACCCCACACTTACATTTTGGTCACTGTGATGATGGGGGTTTAGACCCCATTGCCACAATGTTCAAAATGTGCTTCAGCTATGGACCCCACACTTACCTTTTGGTCACTGTGATGATGGGGGTTTAGACCCCATTGCCACAATGTTATGTGCTTCAGCTATGGACCCCACACTTACCTTTTGGTCACTGTGATGATGGGGGTTTAGACCCCATTGCCACAATGTTCAAAATGTGCTTCAGCTATGGACCCCACACTTACATTTTGGTCACTGTGATGATGGGGGTTTAGACCCCATTGCCACAATGTTCAAAATGTGCTTCAGCTATGGACCCCACACTTACATTTTGGTCACTGTGATGTTGGGGATTTGGACCCCATTGCCACAATGTTCAAAATGTGCTTCAGCTATGGACCCCACACTTACATTTTGGTCACTGTGATGATGGGGGTTTAGACCCCATTGCCACAGTGGTCATGGTCTGCTTGCATTGTGGAGGCCACACACATTTATGTGTGACACATGTGATAGGGGGTCACATTGTATGTTCAATGTCATGTTCAGTGTTGTAGGCATTTGACACAGACTACACACGCTTGTCATGGTGTTGGGGGGATGTCTTTTTCTGACATTCCTTATGTTGGAGTATGCTGGTTGTGTCATGCATTACCCGTCCTATGAGTAGGGGTGGTGGTAGTGGTAGGCATCCAGGCCCCTATGGGTGGGGATAGTAGTAGTGGTAGGCATCCAGCCCACCATGAGTAGGGGTGGTGGTAGTGGTAGGCATCCAGGCCCATATTGGCATCGTACTGGTCCGGCCGGAAGGTGCTGTATATTTCCTTCCGTGCGACTCGATTCGGCGTTTACGGATCCGTCTCGGGCGGGGAACAGGAGCTGGAATGGGTACGTACGGCTGGGTCGGGATCTGGGCAGTTATGCGCATCGTACTTGCTCGTTCAAACGAATGTTCGAATCGGTCGGGAAACACGCGTTCGGCTTGGTTTTTTCCCGGACGAATAGTGTTAGGTGCGCTTCCGGCCGAGATCGGAATCGATCCCTAAGATGAAAGTATCCTTGGAATAACTACCCGTGGGTATATGGAAAGTAAGATGAAAGTATCCTTGGAATAACTACCCATGGGTATATGGAGACTAAGATGAAAGTATCCTTGGAATAACTACAAGTGGGTATATGGAGACTAAGATGAAAGTATCCTGGGAATAACTACAATTGGGTATATGGAGACTAAGATGAAAGTATCCTGGGAATAACTACAAGTCGGTATATGGAGAGTAAGATGAAATTATCCTTGGAATAATTACCCGTGGGTATATGGAGACGAAGATGAAAATGGTAGGCATCCAGCCCCCCATGAGTAGGGGTGGTGGTAGTGGTAGGCATCCATCCCCCTATGAGTGGGGATGGTAGTAGTGGTAGGCATCCAGGCCCCCATGAGTAGGGGTGATGGTAGTGGTAGGCATCCAGGCCCCCCTGAGTAGGGGTGGTGGTAGTGGTAGGCATCCAGCCCCCCATGAGTAGGGGTGGTGGTAGTGGTAGGCATCCAGCACCCATGAGTAGGGGTGGTGGTAGTGCTAGGCATCCAGCCCCCACTGAGTAGGGGTGGTGGTAGTGGTAGGCATCCAGCCCCCCATGAGTAGGGGTGGTGTTGGTGGTAGGCATCCAGGCCCCCCTGAGTAGGGGTGGTGGTAGTGGTAGGCATCCATCCCCCTATGAGTGGGGATGGTAGTAGTGGTAGGCATCCAGGCCCCCTTGAGTAGGGGTGGTGGTAGTGGTAGGCATCCAGGCCCCCCTGAGTAGGGGTGGTGGTAGTGGTAGGCATCCAGCCCCCCATGAGTAGGGGTGGTGGTAGTGGTAGGCATCCATCCCCCTATGAGTGGGGATGGTAGTAGTGGTAGGCATCCAGCACCCATGAGTAGGGGTGGTGGTAGTGGTAGGCATCCAGCCCCCCTTGAGTAGGGGTGGTGTTGGTGGTAGGCATCCATCCCCCTATGAGTGGGGATGGTATTAGTGACAGGCATCCAGGCCCCCTGAGTAGGGGTGGTGGTAGTGGTAGGCATCCAGGCCCCAATGGGTGTGTATGGCATTGGTGATAGCCATCCCGCCCCTATGGTTCTGCTGTTGCTAGTGTACGTCATTTCTGCATCCCTATGTGTGTGTGACATATGTCGGGTACGTGTCGTTTGTTTGTGTAGTGGGTGTTTGACTTACCGTCTGCGCCGTACGCGTCCGTACCTGTTCCGGTAATAGATGTAAAGTATTGGTAGGACCTGCGCGATGGGATTCATGGCTGGTTCGTCTCGTTCGGGTTTCTCGTTGCTTCGACTCGTACTCGCCGCTGGCTTGTTCGTCTCGTAGCCGTGGATCGTCTTGTGGCGCGAATCGGAGCTTATGTGCGGCTCTCCCGTATGCTCTGACGTGCCGGACGTAGCGACGGGTTCGGCGCGTACGGAGTTCGCATCGTACTGGTCCGGCCGGAAGGTGCTGTATATTTCCTTCCCTGCGACTCGATTCGGCGTTTACGGATCCGTCTCGGGCGGGGAACAGGAGCTGGAATGGGTACGTACGGCTGGGTCGGGATCTGGGCAGTTATGCGCATCGTACTTGCTCGTTCAAACGAATGTTCGAATCGGTCGGGAAACACGCGTTCGGCTTGGTTTTTTCCCGGACGAATAGTGTTAGGTGCGCTTCCGGCCGAGATCGGAATCGATCCCTAAGATGAAAGTATCCTTGGAATAACTACCCGTGGGTATATGGAAAGTAAGATGAAAGTATCCTTGGAATAACTACCCATGGGTATATGGAGACTAAGATGAAAGTATCCTTGGAATAACTACAAGTGGGTATATGGAGACTAAGATGAAAGTATCCTGGGAATAACTACAATTGGGTATATGGAGACTAAGATGAAAGTATCCTGGGAATAACTACAAGTCGGTATATGGAGAGTAAGATGAAATTATCCTTGGAATAATTACCCGTGGGTATATGGAGACGAAGATGAAAATCCTTGGATTAACTACAAGTGGGTATATGAAGACTGAGATGAAAGTATCCTTAGAATAACTACAAGTTGGTATATGGAGACTAATATGAAAGTATCCTTGGAATAACTACAAGTGGGTATATGGAGACTAAGATGAAAGTATCCTTGGAATAACTACCCGTGGGTATATGGAGACTAAGATGAAAGTATCCTTGGTATAATTACCCGTGGGTATATGGAGACGAAGATGAAATTATCCTTGGATTAACTACAAGTGGGTATATGGAAACTAAGATGAAAGTATCCTTGGAATAACTACAAGTGGGTATATGGAGACTAAGATGAAAGTATCCTTGGAATAACTACAAGTGGGTATATGGAGACTAAGATGAAAGTATCCTTGGAATAACTACCCGTGGGTATATGGAGACTAAGATGAAAGTATCCTTGGAATAACTACAAGTGGGTATATGGAGACTAAGATGAAAGTATCCTTGGAATAACTACAAGTGGGTATATGGAGACTAAGATGAAAGTATCCTTGGAATAACTACCCGTGGGTATATGGAGACTAAAATGAAAGTATGCTTGGTATAACTACCTGTGGGTATATGGAGAGTAACAATGAAAATATCCTTCAAATAACTAGCCGTGAGTATATGGAGACTAATATGAAAGTATCCTTGGATTAACCACCAGTAGGTATATGGAGAGTAAGATTGAAGAGTGAGAGTGAAAGTGAACATGCCCTTGCGTGAACCACCAGTGGGTACTTGGAGAGTAAAGTTTAAAGTATCCTTGGATTAACTACTAGAGAGTATATGGAAAGTAAGATTGAAGAGTGAGAGTGAAAGTGTCCTTGGGTTAGCCACCAGTGGGTACATGGAGAGTAAAATTTCAAGTATCCTGGTATTAACCACCAGTGGGTATACAAAGAGTTCAGATCCAACATGCAGAGGTTAAAAAGAAGACTCCATTCTCACCACCACTTATCAAGAAAGAGACAGACATGATTTTACACAAGCACTTCACAATGGATGTACCTTGGAGAATACAAATGTACAAACTAAGGGGCCCATTATGATAATGGGCGCATCGCCACCGCCCGTATGCGGTGGCGATCCGCCCGCTATTTCTCACCGCCCGCCACCCATTTCCCCCCGCCATATTAGTATAGCGGGGGGTACCACGGCGGACGGGAAGACCGTCCGCCGCTTTTCCGCCCGGTTCACAAGTCGACTGGGCGGAAAAGGTTTTAATATGGTGGCGGTGTCTGTTAGACACCGCCATCCATATTACGATACATGCGGGGATGTGCCTTTCCGTGGCGGCGTTGCCGCCACGGAAAGGCATGTGGTCTTTTCTATTGTGGGCCCATAGCGGGCCCCCAGGAAGTTGGGGGGTAGGTGGTGCACGTACCCCCCTGCATTTGCATGCACAACATGGCAGGCACCGCGCGGTGCCTGCCACGTTGTGCATGCAAATGCACGACATGCCTTTTTGGCATTGCGGCGGGTGGTGCTGAAAGCACCGCCCGCCGCAATGTTAAGAATGCAGGATGTGCCCGCCAGTGTGGCGGGTGCATCCTAATCACCCCCACGGGACCGCCGCACTTATGGCGAGCGGTCCCTTTCTCCGTCAGGATGGCCTAAGAAATCCTGTTCTACATATGGGTCCTAAACTACACCCTTTTCTGGACAATCTTGCAAGCATTTCAAACTTAGCTTCAATTCGACAACATCTAAACAATTACAGTGACACTTTCGTAGAACCAAAAGGTGTTAAAGGAGTCGGCTCACACAGCGGATTTAACTGAGAATATACAGTAATGCAACTACGCAAAATATATTGATCAGTATTAATGGGTGGTTATAAAATATTCAATTCAACCCAATTTTGTTGAATGGGAACGTAATCGAAGCCAGATTTAATTTCTGTATAGAAAGCTATCAGTAGTGGTTTAAATGCAAAAGTGGCTATGATTGGAGGGATAGGGATTTAACAAAACGATACTCTTAACAACGGCCACTTTATGGAGCACGGATGCAGAGTGTCGTGTGTTTGAAGCGAGCCTTATTGGGAAGTTGATATTGGCTGTGATAAGAGCGAGTGTGATTGAAAGATAGTATGTTAGAGTTGGTTTTAAGTGAATGTTAATGTTATGTTATGTTAATGCATTTTGTAAAGTGCACGTATACCCAAAAGAAGTCTTGGCGCTGCCTGCTCCTGAGTCGGAAAGGAGTCTTGGCGCTGTCTGCTCCTGAGTCGGAAAGGAGTCTTGGCGCTGACTGCTCCTGAGTCGGAAAGGAGTCTTGGCGCTGTCTGCTCCTGAGTCGGAAAGGAGTCTTGGCGCTGTCTGCTCCTGAGTCGGAAAGGTGTCTTGGCGCTGTCTGCTCCTGAGTCGGAAAGGAGTCTTGGCGCTGTCTGCTCCTGAGTCGGAAAGGTGTCTTGGCGCTGTCTGCTCCTGAGTAGGAAAGGAGTCTTGGCGCTGTCTGCTCCTGAGTCGGAAAGGTGTCTTGGCGCTGTCTGCTCCTGAGTCGGAAAGGTGTCTTGGCGATGTCTGCTACTGAGTAGGAAAGGAGTCTTGGCGCTGTCTGCTCCTGAGTCGGAAAGGAGTCTTGGCGCTGTCTGCTCCTGAGTCGGAAAGGAGTCTTGGCGCTGTCTGCTCCTGAGTAGGAAAGGAGTCTTGGCGCTGTATGCTCCTGAGTCGGAAAGGTGTCTTGACGCTGTCTGCTACTGAGTCGAAAAGGTGTCTTGGCGCTGTCTGCTACTGAGTCGGAAAAGTGTCTTGGCGATGTCTGCTCCTGAGTCGGAAAGGTGTCTTGGCGATGTCTGCCCCTGAGTCGGAAAGGTGTCTTGGCGATGTCTGCTCCTGAGTCGGAAAGGTGTCTTGGCGATGTCTGCTCCTGAGTCGGAAAGGTGTCTTGGCGATGTCTGCTCCTGAGTCGGAAAGGTGTCTTGGCGCTGTCTGCTCGTGAGTCGGAAAGGAGACTTGGCGCTGTCTGCTCCTGAGTCGGAAAGGTGTCTTGGCGCTGTCTGCTCCTGAGTAGGAAAGGAGTCTTGGCGCTGTCTGCTCCTGAGTCGGAAAGGTGTCTTGACGATGTCTGCTCCTGAGTCGGAAAGGTGTCTTGGCGCTGTCTGCTACTGTGTCGAAAAGGTGTCTTGGCGCTGTCTGCTACTGAGTCGGAAAGGTGTCTTGGCGATGCCTTCTCCTGAGTCGGAAAGGAGTCTTGGGGCTGTCTGCTACTGAGTCGAAAAGGTGTCTTGGCGCTGTCTGCTACTGAGTCGGAAAGGTGTCTTGGCGATGTCTGCTCCTGAGTCGGAAAGGTGTCTTGGCGATGTCTGCTCCTGAGTCGGAAAGGTGTCTTGGCGCTGTCTGCTCGTGAGTCTGAAAGGTGTCTTGGTGATGTCTGCTCCTGAGTAGGAAAGGAGTCTTGGCGCTGTCTGCTCCTGAGTCGGAAAGGTGTCTTGGCGATGTCTGCTCCTGAGTCGGAAAGGTGTCTTGGCGCTGTCTGCTCCTGAGTAGGAAAGGAGTCTTGGCGCTGTCTGCTCCTGAGTCGGAAAGGTGTCTTGGCGCTGTCTGCTACTGAGTCGAAAAGGTGTCTTGGCGCTGTCTGCTACTGAGTCAGAAAGGTGTCTTGGCGATGTCTGCTCCTGAGTCGGAAAGGTGTCTTGGCGATGTCTGCTCCTGAGTCGGAAAGGTGTCTTGGCGCTGTCTGCTCGTGAGTCGGAAAGGAGACTTGGCGCTGTCTGCTCCTGAGTCGGAAAGGTGTCTTGGCGCTGTCTGCTCCTGAGTAGGAGAGGAGTCTTGGCGCTGTCTGCTCCTGAGTCGGAAAGGTGTCTTGGCGATGTCTGCTCCTGAGTCGGAATGGTGTCTTGGCGCTGTCTGCTACTGTGTCGAAAAGGTGTCTTGGCGCTGTTTGCTACTGAGTCGGAAAGGTGTCTTGGCGATGTCTTCTCCTGAGTCGGAAAGGTGTCTTGGCGATGTCTGCTCCTGAGTCGGAAAGGAGTCTTGGCGCTGTCTGCTACTGAGTCGAAAAGGTGTCTTGGCGCTGTCTGCTACTGAGTCGGAAAGGTGTCTTGGCGATGTCTGCTCCTGAGTCGGAAAGGTGTCTTGGCGATGTCTGCTCCTGAGTAGGAAAGGAGTCTTGGCGCTGTCTGCTCCTGAGTCAGAAAGGTGTCTTGGCGATGTCTTCTCCTGAGTCGGAAAGGTGTCTTGGCGATGTCTTCTCCTGAGTCGGAAAGGTGTCTTGGCGATGTCTGCCTCCTGAGTCGGAAAGGTGTATTGGCGATGTCTGCTCCTGAGTCGGAAAGGTGTCTTGGCGATGTCTGCTCCTGAGTCGGAAAGGTGTCTTGGCGATGTCTGCTCCTGAGTCGGAAAGGTGTCTTGGCGCTGTCTGCTCGTGAGTCGGAAAGGAGTCTTGGCGCTGTCTGCTCCTGAGTCGGAAAGGTGTCTTGGCGCTGTCTGCTCCTGAGTAGGAAAGGAGTCTTGGCGCTGTCTGCTCCTGAGTCGGAAAGGTGTCTTGGCGATGTCTGCTCCTGAGTCGGAAAGGTGTCTTGGCGCTGTCTGCTACTGTGTCGAAAAGGTGTCTTGGCGATGTCTGCTACTGAGTCGGAAAGGTGTCTTGGCGATGTCTTCTCCTGAGTCGGAAAGGTGTCTTGGCGATGTCTGCCCCTGAGTCGGAAAGGTGTCTTGGCGCTGTCTGCTCGTGAGTCGGAAAGGAGACTTGGCGCTGTCTGCTCCTGAGTCGGAAAGGTGTCTTGGCGCTGTCACCTCCTGAGTAGGAAAGGAGTCTTGGCGCTGTCTGCTCCTGAGTCGGAAAGGTGTCTTGGCGCTGTCTGCTCCTGAGTAGGAAAGGAGTCTTGGCACTGTCTGCTCCTGAGTCGGAAAGGTGTCTTGGCGCTGTCTGCTCGTGAGTCGGAAAGGAGACTTGGCGCTGTCTGCTCCTGAGTCGGAAAGGTGTCTTGGCGCTGTCTGCTCCTGAGTAGGAAAGGAGTCTTGGCGCTGTCTGCTCCTGAGTCGGAAAGGTGTCTTGACGATGTCTGCTCCTGAGTCGGAAAGGTGTCTTGGCGCTGTCTGCTACTGTGTCGAAAAGGTGTCTTGGCGCTGTCTGCTACTGAGTCGGAAAGGTGTCTTGGCGATGTCTTCTCCTGAGTCGGAAAGGAGTCTTGGCGCTGTCTGCTACTGAGTCGAAAAGGTGTCTTGGCGCTGTCTGCTACTGAGTCGGAAAGGTGTCTTGGCGATGTCTGCTCCTGAGTCGGAAAGGTGTCTTGGCGATGTCTGCTCCTGAGTCGGAAAGGTGTCTTGGCGCTGTCTGCTCGTGAGTCTGAAAGGTGTCTTGGCGATGTCTGCTCCTGAGTAGGAAAGGAGTCTTGGCGCTGTCTGCTCCTGAGTCGGAAAGGTGTCTTGGCGATGTCTGCTCCTGAGTCGGAAAGGTGTCTTGGCGCTGTCTGCTCCTGAGTAGGAAAGGAGTCTTGGCGCTGTCTGCTCCTGAGTCGGAAAGGTGTCTTGGCGCTGTCTGCTACTGAGTCGAAAAGGTGTCTTGGCGCTGTCTGCTACTGAGTCGGAAAGGTGTCTTGGCGATGTCTGCTCCTGAGTCGGAAAGGTGTCTTGGCGATGTCTGCTCCTGAGTCGGAAAGGTGTCTTGGCGCTGTCTGCTCGTGAGTCGGAAAGGAGACTTGGCGCTGTCTGCTCCTGAGTCGGAAAGGTGTCTTGGCGCTGTCTGCTCCTGAGTAGGAAAGGAGTCTTGGCGCTGTCTGCTCCTGAGTCGGAAAGGTGTCTTGGCAATGTCTGCTCCTGAGTCGGAATGGTGTCTTGGCGCTGTCTGCTACTGTGTCGAAAAGGTGTCTTGGCGCTGTTTGCTACTGAGTCGGAAAGGTGTCTTGGCGATGTCTTCTCCTGAGTCGGAAAGGTGTCTTGGCGATGTCTGCTCCTGAGTCGGAAAGGAGTCTTGGCGCTGTCTGCTACTGAGTCGAAACGGTGTCTTGGCGCTGTCTGCTACTGAGTCGGAAAGGTGTCTTGGCGATGTCTGCTCCTGAGTCGGAAAGGTGTCTTGGCGATGTCTGCTCCTGAGTAGGAAAGGAGTCTTGGCGCTGTCTGCTCCTGAGTCGGAAAGGTGTCTTGGCGATGTCTGCTCCTGAGTCGGAAAGGTGTCTTGGCTCTGTCTGCTCCTGAGTAGGAAAGGTGTCTTGGCGATGTCCGCTCCTGAGTCGGAAAGGTGTATTGGCGATGTCTGCTCCTGAGTCGGAAAGGTGTCTTGGCGATGTCTGCTCCTGAGTCGGAAAGGTGTCTTGGCGATGTCTGCTCCTGAGTCGGAAAGGTGTCTTGGCGCTGTCTGCTCGTGAGTCGGAAAGGAGACTTGGCGCTGTCTGCTCCTGAGTCGGAAAGGTGTCTTGGCGCTGTATGCTCCTGAGTAGGAAAGGAGTCTTGGCGCTGTCTGCTCCTGAGTCGGAAAGGTGTCTTGGCGATGTCTGCTCCTGAGTCGGAAAGGTTTCTTGGCGCTGTCTGCTACTGTGTCGAAAAGGTGTCTTGGCGCTGTCTGCTACTGAGTCGGAAAGGTGTCTTGGCGATGTCTTCTCCTGAGTCGGAAAGGTGTCTTGGCGATGTCTGCTCCTGAGTCGGAAAGGAGTCTTGGCGCTGTCTGCTCGTGAGTCGGAAAGGAGACTTGGTGCTGTCTGCTCCTGAGTCGGAAAGGTGTCTTGGCGCTGTCTGCTCCTGAGTAGGAAAGGAGTCTTGGCGCTGTCTGCTCCTGAGTCGGAAAGGTGTCTTGGCGATGTCTGCTCCTGAGTCGGAAAGGTGTCTTGGCGCTGTCTGCTACTGTGTCGAAAAGGTGTCTTGGCGCTGTCTGCTACTGAGTCGGAAAGGTGTCTTGGCGATGTCTTCTCCTGAGTCGGAAAGGTGTCTTGGCGATGTCTGCTCCTGAGTCGGAAAGGAGTCTTGGCGCTGTCTGCTACTGAGTCGAAAAGGTGTCTTGGCGCTGTCTGCTACTGAGTCGGAAAGGTGTCTTGGCGATGTCTGCTCCTGAGTCGGAAAGGTGTCTTGGCGATGTCTGCTCCTGAGTCGGAAAGGTGTCTTGCGCTGTCTGCTCGTGAGTCGGAAAGGTGTCTTGGCGATGTCTGCTCCTGAGTAGGAAAGGAGTCTTGGCGCTGTCTGCTCCTGAGTCGGAAAGGTGTCTTGGCGATGTCTGCTCCTGAGTCGGAAAGGTGTCTTGGCGCTGTCTGCTCCTGAGTAGGAAAGGAGTCTTGGCGCTGTCTGCTCCTGAGTCGAAAAGGTGTCTTGGCGCTGTCTGCTACTGAGTCGAAAAGGTGTCTTGGCGCTGTCTGCTACTGAGTCGGAAAGGTGTTTTGGCGATGTCTGCTCCTGAGTCGGAAAGTTGTCTTGGCGATGTCTGCTCCTGAGTCGGAAAGGAGTCTTGGCGATGTCTTCTCCTGAGTCGGAAAGGAGTCTTGGCGCTGTCTGCTACTGAGTCGGAAAGGCCTACTTAATAAAAAGCCAGGTTTTCAGCTGTTTTCTGAAAGAGATAAGAGTGGGAAGGGCTCTGATAGGAGGAGGCAGGTTGTTCCACAGCTTAGTAGCTCCTACCACAAAGCTTCTGCCTCCCCAGTTGGTTCTGTAAGTTCTGGGAATGGTTAGCAGGTTTGCCCCTAGGGAACGCAACTGTCTGCCAGGTGTGTAAATCCGCAAGGAGTGCTTCAGAAACCAGGGCCTATATTGTGTATCGCCTTATACGCAATAAACAGAGCTTTACATTTTATTCAGCTTCTGATTGGCAGCAAATGTAATTGTCTTATGAACTTAGATACAGAATTGTATTTGGGGGTCCCAGAGAGAATCCTAGCGGCGGCCTTCTGTACCATTCGAAGCTTATTAAGAATAGTTTCCTGAGCGTTGATCAATAGACTATTACAATCGTCCAGTTTAGACATGACTAAGGCAGCGATTATTGTCACAAAGGAAACTGTTTTTTTACCATTCTGATTCTGTAAAAACAGGAAGTGACCAGGGAGGGTGTTTGCTTTGGCCACCGGGATAGACAGAGGTCCCAGTTTTTCAGGCCACCAACTAGAAGACCAGACAGGGAGTACATTTCCAAACACATTCACCTCAGTCTTCATACAGTTCAGTTCGAGGCAGTGCCTGGACATCCATGAGCTAACTGCTAGCATACCCTCATAGAAGGTGGGCGAAACATCTGACCCCTTTTTATAAACGGACAGAACTATTTGGGTATCATCCGCATCGGAGGTGAGCGCCAGGACAAAGGATTAGACTACGAGCGCCAGTTCTGTGACGTAAATATTAAACAGTGTGGGGCTGATGGATGAGCCCTGTGGCAACCCACATGGAAGAGAGAAAGTGGCTGATTCGTAGTCGCCCAAGCTTACTCATCGAATGCGCTCAGACAGAAAGGATGTCAGTAGGTTTAGCCCTATTCCTGATGCCTAGATTGGTGATACGGTTGATCAACAGCCGAGATCAACCATATCAAAGGCCACTGATATATCCAAGGGAATGAGAGCTGCCGCCCCTCCTCTGTCTGACGCGACCCTTATCTCCTCGGTGGCTTTGATCAGCGCTGTCTCAGTGCTATGGCCGGCTCTGAAACCCAATTGTGTTTCATCCAGCAACTGGTTCTCTTGAATGCATTGTGTACGTTGACTATTCATTACTTTTTCAACCAGTTTAGCAGGCAGAGGAAGACGTGAGATGGGTCGATAGTTGTTGGGATCAGTTGCATCTAAGTCGGGTTTCTTTAACAGCGGAAGAATCGAAGCCTTCTTCCGTTGGGTAGGGAAGACTCCTGTGATGCACATAGTGTTAAAAATATTTGCCAAATTAGCACCTATTAGGTCCAGAATGAGTTAGAGGACAGACGGTGGGCAGGGATCCGCCAGTGAGCCTGGTTTGGCTTTGCTCACCATGGCAGCGATATGTTCCGAGGTGACCGAAGAGAGGGGCATATTATCAAGGGCTCTATCGCCGCTTTAGCGGCAAGCTGTCGCTAACAGGTGTTAGCGACAGCTTTTAGGCGATAGCGACTGGTTTTGGTGCCGCTTTGCATGTCAGTGATATTTATCGCTAATGACATGCAAAGGAGGCGTTCCCAACCTAACAGCGACTGAAAGCAGTCGCTAACATCGCTATCGCCTATTAGCAATAACCGCTAAGCGATAAAAACGCGCGCTAACCGCGATTAGCGTTGGTTTTTAGAACTGGTAAAAACATGACTTAACAATAATAGTCAATGGGAGGTGGATTCTAAGGTTAAGTCCCCAGCATTAGCGCGGGATTCTATTGCTGGATTTCTCGCGTTATTGCTGGGTTTTAGCCGCTATCGCTGGATATTTTATCGCATTGGAGATAAACCTTGCTAATAGCATGTTATCTCCGCGGTAATATCCAGCGATAGCCGGCGATAGAAAAATGCGCGCTAAGCAAGCTTTGTGATAATTTTCGCAGGTTCTTGCTAATATGCCCCAGAATTCCGTAAAAGCAAAAGACTCGCAGCGATCCTTGTCTAAGTCAGGTAGAGTCTAAGTAGGAGAGGAAACCTTGAACTTAGAGTAAATTTGATTTACTTTTGCCTGAAAGCCCTGGGCTAGAGAATCGCAGAAAGCTTGAGTCGCAATGTTGGAGTGATTTTCTGATGGTGCCGCAAGTTTGGACACCACCTTTAACAATTGTTTAGTGGAGTCCGGAGCTGTTTCTATTTCTTGTGTGAAATAGTTACTTTTTTCCTTCATAAGGAGGTGTTTGTAGCCAGACAAAGCCTGCTTGTAACGCATTTGTTCTTGAGGATCATAGGACAGTAGCCAGCGTCTTTCCTGTCTCCTACATTCCTGAAGCCAGTCTGCATAACTCTGGGAGGCTTGATCTGTGTCTGGAGAAAACTCCGGTTGTGTATTGGATAGCGGTTGTGTGAGGAGAGAGCTGTCTATGTTTTTCCAGGATTCAAACTGTTTAGAAGGCCATGGTCTGGTGTGAGACGGTCGTTCCAGTAAGTTTCAATCGAATAATATGGCGTGGTGGTCAGAGCAACCAGAGGAGGAACCTCCCTTATAATGACCTGCTCATAGCCGTCTAATACGAGACCGGCTGAGTGAGTGCTCATAGCCGTCTAATATGAGACCGGCTGAGTGAGTGCTCATAGCCGTCTAATATGAGACCGGCTGAGTGAGTGCTCATAGCCGTCTAAGTCTAATATGAGACCGGCTGAGTGAGTGCTCATAGCCGTCTAATATGAGACCGGCTGAGTGAGTGGAAGAGTCCATCTTTTGTGAGAGCCCTGAAGATCCTAAAGTGTCCATGAGAGTTACTGAGTCCTTGTCTTCCGTAATATCTAAGTGAAAATTAAAATCCCCATCTATAGTGAAACTGTTTTCACAGGCAATGGTCTCTAGTATGTGCCCTAAATTACCCAGAAAGCCTCCACTGGGTCCAGGAGGACGGTAGAGGAGCGTGCCTCCCCCCGGTTTTCCTTCTGTGCCCCTCGCTGCCTATCGCCATTCCCGCCGCTGCGCTCCCTGCGGCCCCGCCCCTGACTGCCCATTCGCTGCCCCTGCCTCCCGCCTCCCAGCTGCTCCTCCCTCCCACCTCCCCATAAATGGCGGCCGCTGCACGGCCGCGCAGCGGACGTGCGCAGCGGGCGCGCCGCTGGCGCGCCGAAGGCGCGCCTAAGGCAAGCCCGTCTGCGCCCGTCCGCGACTGGACCGCGCCCAGCGCCAGAACCCCTGGATCCCACCGATGCAACACCACTCGACGGACCTACGACGCCGCCACACTCACCGCACTCAATGCCGGCTGGAACCCTGCCTGCTACCGAGCCTCACCGAGACGCACCCACGGACCCTTCACCTGCCAAACCTGCCGGTTCACCTGCCCCCTGACGTGCACCACCTCCGCCAAGTCGAGCAACAGCAGCAACCACCTGAAATGCATCCTGCTGAACACCCGCTCCGTCCACAGGCACGCCGTGGAACTCTGGGACCTGCTCGACGCAACAGCACCGGACATCGCCTTCCTCACCGAAACCTGGATGAACGCCTCCTCAGCGCCTGACATCGCCATAGCCATCCCGGATGGATACAAGATCACCCGGAAGGACCGCGTCAACCAGACGGGAGGAGGCATCGCCATCGTACACAAGAACACCATCCGCATCTCGACTAACTCCGACGAGACCTTCACCGCCGCCGAACACCTACACTTCCAGATACACACGGACCCCAAGACCACCCTCCGAGGCACCCTCATCTACAGACCCCCGGGACCACGCACACTATTCAGCGAAGACATCGCAGACTTCATCAGCCCGCACGCCATGCCCTCCGCCGACTACATCCTCCTAGGGGACCTCAACTTCCACCTGGAGAACAACAACGACAGAAACACCACCGCCCTGCTGGACAACCTCGCCAACCTCGGACTCAAGCAACTGGTGAACACGCCCACCCACTACGCCGGCCACACGCTTGACCCCGTCTTCTCGTCCAGCAAGCACATCTCCTTCAGCCACGCCACCGGACTCCACTGGACCGACCACAGCTGCGTCCACTTCAGCTTCAGAAAGACTGCGACCCACCACCACCCGCAACAGGCTCCCCGCCGGAGCTGGAGCAAGATCACCGCCGAGCAGCTCACCGCCTCCCTCAGCCAGAACACACCCACCGACACAACGGACCCAAACGAAGCAGCCAGCAACCTCGCCAAGTGGCTGACCGCCTGCGCCGACGACCTCGCACCACTAAAAACCCTCCCAGCAGACCCGGAAGCAAGAAAACCCCTTGGTTCACCAACGAACTCAAGGAATCCAAGAAGAACTGCCGCACTCTCGAGAAAACCTGGCGACTCGTCCAGACCACAGACAACAGGACCGCCCTCAAGCACGCCACCCGCAAACACCACCAGCTGATCCGTGCCACCAAGAAGTCGGCACTCAAAGAACGACTGGACAACAACGCCCATGACAGCAAGGAACTTTTCAGCATCGTCAAAGAGTTCTCCAACCCCAGCGCCGGAAACAACGACATCACCCCCTCGCAAGACCTCTGCAACTCACTCTCCGCGTTCTTCCACCGCAAGATCACCGACATACACAACAGCTTCGACGCACAAACAACGCACCCTACCGCCGAACCAATGCCCGCCACCACCACCCTCTGCAACTGGACCCCGATCAACACCGAAGACACCACCCGCACGATGAACTCCATCCACTCCGGATCACCAACCGACCCCTGCCCACACCACGTCTTCAACAAAGCCGACGCCACCATCGCACCCCATCTCCGGGACATCATCAACTCCTCCTTCCACACCGCCACCTTCCCGGAGAGCTGGAAGCACGCCGAGCTTACCGCCCTCCTGAAGAAACCAACGGCGGACCCCACCGACCTCAAGAACTACCGCCCCATCTCGCTCCTTCCGTTTCCGGCCAAAGTCATCGAGAAGACCGTCAACAGACAGCTTGCCGCCTTCCTCGAGACGAATGGATCCTCGACCCCTCGCAGTCCGGGTTTCGGGCCAACCACAGCACCGAGACCGCCCTTATCGCAGCCACCGACGACATCAGAACCCTAACCGACAACGGGGAAACAGCTGCCCTCATCCTCCTGGACCTCTCCGCGGCGTTCGACACCGTCTGCCACCGCACCCTAGTGAAGCGCCTCAGCAACATCGGAATCCGAGAGAAAGCACTGGAATGGATCATCTCGTTCCTCGCCGGAAGAACCCAGAGAGTCCGCCTCTCCCGTTCAGATCCGAAGCCACCGAAGTCATCTGCGGCGTTCCACAAGGATCCTCACTCAGCCCGACCCTCTTCAACGTCTACATGAGCCCCCTCGCAGCCATCGCACGCCGACACAACCTCAACATCATCTCCTACGCCGACGACACCCAGCTGATCCTCTCCCTCACCAACGACCCCACCACCGCCAGAGCCAACCTGCACGACGGGATGAGAGACGTCGCCGACTGGATGAGGAACAGCCGCCTTAAACTGAACTCAGACAAGACGGAAGTCCTCATCCTGGGCTCATCACCCTCCGCCTGGGACGACTCCTGGTGGCCCCCGGCCCTGGGCACCGCACCCAAGCCAACGGACCACGCACGCAACCTGGGCTTCATCCTGGACTCCTCCCTATCGATGACCAGACAAGTCAACGCCGTCTCATCTTCATGCTTCAACACCCTGCGCATGCTCCGCAAGATCTTCAGATGGATCCCCACTGAAACCAGGAAGACCGTCACCCAGGCACTCGTCACCAGCCGACTGGACTATGGGAACACCCTCTACGCCGGAACCACAGCCAAACTTCAAAAGAGACTCCAGCGCATCCAGAACGCCTCCGCACGACTCATCCTGGACATCCCCCGACACAGCCACATCACCGTACACCTGAAAGACCTGCACTGGCTCCCCGTCAGCAAGAGAATCACGTTCAGACTCCTCACCCACGCACACAAGGCCCTCCACGACCTGGGCCCAAAGTACCTCAACGACCGCATGTCCTTCTACACGCCCACACGCCAGCTACGATCAACCAGCCACGCCCTCGCCACCGTACCACGCATCCGCAGAACCACCGCCGGAGGAAGATCCTTCTCCTACCTGGCGGCCAAGACCTGGAACTCCCTCCCCACTCACCTTCGGCGAACCCAGGACCATCTCGCCTTCAGGAAGCAGCTCAAGACCTGGCTGTTCGAGCAGTAACTTACCCCCTCCCCCAGCGCCTTGAGACCCTCCCGGGTGAGTAGCGCGCTCTATAAATGCCGTGATTGATTGATTGATTGATTGCCTCGAAACGATTGTTGCTTCGAAAGTGCTATATTAAAACTAAATGCTTCGCATACCGTGGATGGACCCATCTCGCCTTTCACTGAGAAAACGTCACGGTATATAAGTGCCAACCCACCCCTCTTTTCTTCAATCTATCGTGTCCATACACTGAGAAGCTGGCGGCGGTGGCCATGCAAAAACCAGGGCCTGCAGACTGCCCAAGTCTCCGTCAGAAATAGATCAAGGGGCAGATTTACAAGGCCCTTGCGCCACTTTTGCGTCATTTTTAACATGGGAAAAGAGACGCAAAAGTGGCGCAAGGGGCTTGTAAATCTGCCCCCAAGTTGTTGTTTTTCTAACAGTTCCGCAATCTCGAATTTATGCTTAGGAGGGGAACGCGCGTTAATAAGAGCACCACGAACTCGGGCTGTCTCGTCACACTTCCAACTGGCGACCCTACTAATGTTGTGATGTGTACGACCTGGACGAGGGGAGACTCATAACCCCAGCAAGAAGCCACAGTTCATGCAATGGCCCCTAGCCCTCTTAGGGAGGTCTGCCAGGTTAATGTACGAGCAAACGTGCTGTGACAATTTGTGTGGCTTGTTAACCGCATGCAACTCCTTACCCGTGTATCCTGCTATGTGGAGCTTCTTATCACTGGGAAACAAGCAGGGGTCCTGGCGCTGGGCGCGATCGGGGCGCAGACGGGCGCAGACGGGCTTGCCTTTGGCTCGCCTTAAGTGTTAGACACGCAATACAGATACACGTAGTGTTGTCTCAACCATGACAGGACTCAGAGGTAAGTTTTAGTTCTTTATTTTAGGAAAGCAAACAGCAACGTCTATTCCCAACTGAGTATTCCAGCAACTGTTGTCCCCCCCTGACATTCTAGAACACCCCCATACCATGGTTACCGTCCCCATGGTGCTTATACTGTATCAGGCGAATCCTGATATCACACATCCTTTCCCTTAAACAATTATAACAACAAACTATACTTATACAATATATTACCTATATACTGAATAAGGTGCAACCAGTTAACAGAATCTAAACAGAATGGATAACTTATTTCATAACACTATATACTATATGATGATGGAATAACGTTCTATCATACCGGTCATAGTGTATAAAGATGACAAAACATTCTTTACTCATTCTACAACAAACTCTTTAAACTTCTTAGAACGAGAGACTACCCTCCCTCTGTGAGTAGTGTTGAAAGCTTCCTTCAGATCATGATGTCTCTCCTTCTCTTAACCACATGCTCCACTGGTACCCAGGCCATTCATGTCGATATCCCTCAACTCCACCTCACCACTCTTCTCACTCACTGCAATTTCCTCTTTATTCTCTCCACTCACAACACTACCACCTCTATTCATTGCAAACTCATAATTATTAGTCTCCTTTAAATCCAGATCCTGTCATAACCAATTTCTATCACCATTCTCAAAAATTCTTTCCTTAACATCTTTACAACAAGATGATTCCTTACTACATTGTGAAAAACTTGCTAAAATGCCAGATTTTACCATCCAACAGCTTGGCAGAGCAAGCAAACACTTTATGAACTTGAAGAGGCTGAGAAAACTTGCTGCAGCCTTTCTTGACTTTATGGTCCAACTTGACACTCACCCATTCATCCTTCTGCAACACAACTTCTTTTACACATTTCTTTTTATCATAGTATTCCTTATTAGATTTTCGTACTGCCACCAGATTCTCCATCCTCACCATAGGAGAACATTTTCTTTCCATTTCTACGCACATCCAAGCCTTGTTATCCTTTGTAACTGGCTCACGCCCTCTCAAGATTTTAAACGACTTCTAACCAGTGACTGAGGGACTGATTCTGTAAACCCAGATCAATTTGTTCACTTCCTTTTCCCATTTTTTCCCTGCATTGATTGCAGCTTGCACATTTCTCATAATCACTCAGTTGAATCTCTCCACACTACCATTCCCTTGAGGATGATACACAGCCGTGTGCCCAGCCTGAATTCTGTTTCTGGAGAGGAAATTTTTCAACTTATGAGCCTTAAATTGTGGTCCATTATAACTGAATAACATCTTAGGAATGCCTTCCCTCAAGAATGACCATTCCAAAAATGAAACAAATACATCTGCAGGTAAGCAGTCAATATATCGAGTTTTTAATATTGATATACAGAAATATCGAGTTTAGTATATTGATAGTATTAAATATCGATGTTCTGTATATCAATGTAAAAAATATTGATTTGAAGTATTGTCAAAAATATCGAAGTATGTAAAATCGACTGTAAAAATATCGTTATGTGAAAATATCGCTATTGTATTATATTTGAATGTATTTAGAGTTTGCTTGTAGTAGTATATTAGTTCGTTAGTGTTATAAAAAAAATTAATTTGTATCATATTTTTTAGGAGCGGGATGTTGGGTTTATAGGGGATAAGGGTGGGGAGTGTTTTAAAATAATTGTTTTTAATTTATAATAATTTAAAAAAATAATAATATTAATTTAAAAATTAAGGGGCCTATTATCATGCCCGACCGGCGTTGGCAATCTGCCCGCCAAAACTCACCGCCGGACGGCCTTCTACCCCCCACCACATTAGCATTAGAATGCGTTAGAATGCCTTTCCATGGTGGAGACTCCGCCATGGAACGGCATGTGGTCTTTGACTTGGGGGGCCCGTTGCTGGCCCCCGGGTGTTGGCGGTGTGGGGGGTGCACATGGGGGTTCGACAAAACAAGTTCAGATATTCAGGCTATTTTTGCGGAAGGCATGAAATCTATCGCGGAATGGATGAAGGATAACTTCCTCCAATTAAATACAGGAAAGTCAGAGATAATGTTGTTTGGAGAAGCAACAGTTAGATGGTCCCCAAGTTGGTGGCCGGAGATTCTGGGTTCCGCCCCCAATCCAAAACTGATAGTAAAAAACCTGGGGGTCAAAATAGACCAGAAACTGACATTGGGGGAACACATTTCCACAACAGTGGGAGTCTGCTTTCATAATCTCAGCCTTCTTAGGAGAGTTTTCCCCTTTCTACCACTGTCAACCCGGAAGACCTTGGTACAGGCACTGGTGCTGAGCCGTCTGGATTACTGCAATGCTCTGCTGATTGCAGCTAATGAAAACTCCCTGAACAAACTGCAGATAGTCCAGAACGGGGCGGCCCGTTTGGTGGCTAATGCTCCCCCCAGAACTGAATCTCTCCCCTCCTTAAAAAATTGCACTGGCTCCCAGTGCGGAAGAGGGTTAAATTTAAGATCTGCTGTATGGCCTTTAAATCTTTAAACAACTTAGGCCCCAGTTATCTAAAGGACAAATTAGTCAGGTACCTGCCCTCCAGATCCCCCCGCTCCGAATCTAAAGCTCTGCTCCAAGTCCCCCGTTTCCATAGAGCGCGACAGGGCGGTAAAGCCTTCTACCACTTGGCCCCACGCTACTGGAATCAACTCCCTATCCATTTACGACTATGTACGGACTATCTTAAGTTCAGAAAGATGTTAAAGTCGACTTTATTCTAATCTAGCTCCCCCTTGGAGTCCTATAGCAGTTCAAGCGCGGAGATACCCTGATGGGGTGATTCGGGCGCTTTATAAATAAATAAAATAAAATAAATAAAATAAAATGCACAACATGCCTTTTTGACATTGTGGCGGGCGGTGCTGCTAACAGCACCGCCCGCCACAATGTTAAATGTGCAGGATGCGACCGCAAGGGTGGCGGGCGCATCCTAATGGGCCTGGCGGGACCGCCGCTACTTCGGCGGTCGGTCCCGTGCTCCGTTGCGGTGGCGGGCGGACAAAGTCCGCCTGCCATCGTAATAGGCCCCTAAATTTCGAATTTTGAAAAATATTTTTTAGGAGCGGGATGTTGGGTTTATAGGGGATAAGGGTGGGGAGTGTTTTAAAATAATTGTTTTTCATTTAAAATAAATTTAGTATTATGAAATATTAATTTAAAAATAGAATTTCTAATTTTGAAAAATAATTTTTAGGAGCGGGATGTTGGGTTTATAGGTGATAGGGTTGGGGAGTGTTTTAAAATATTTTCTTTTAATTTATAATACATTTAAAATTTATATTTATAATTTAGAAAAAACAATTTCGAATTTAGAAAATTATTTTCTAGAAGAGGGATGTTGGGTTTATAGGGGATAAGGATGGGAAGTGTTTCAAAATTTTGGGCATCATTACGATGGCGGACGGAAAAAGTCCGCCCGCCACCGCAGCGGAATGCGGGACCGTCCGCAAGGGGTGCGGCGGTCCCGCACATGATATTAGGATGCCACCGCCACCGTGGCGGTGGCAAGCCCTATTCACAGCATTGTGGCGGGCGGTGCTCACCGCACCGCCCGCCACAATGCTGTGAATGCACGTCGTGCATTTGCATGCAAAACGTGACAGACCCCGCACAGTGCCTGCCACCT
Source organism: Calotriton arnoldi (assembly GCA_963921515.1). NCBI lineage: Eukaryota > Metazoa > Chordata > Amphibia > Caudata > Salamandridae > Calotriton > Calotriton arnoldi. The sequence goes on from CAWUFW010027948.1 coordinate 21,648, forward strand.
TGTGCATACAAATGCAGGGGGGTACCACAGGTACCCCCCATGTGCACCCTCCACCCCCCCAACCTTCTGGGGGCCCGTTACGGGCCCCCAACAGCGAAGACCGTATGCCTTTCCATGGCGGCAACGCCGCCATGGAAAGGCTGATCTCCGCAGGCATCGCAATATGGATGGCAGTGTCTTGCAGACACCGCCACCATATTAAACTTGTTTTCCGCCGGTCGACGAGTCGACCGGCGGAAAAGCAGCGGACGGTCTTTCCGTCCGCCATGGACCCCCCAGCCATCATAATATGGCGGGGGTCTTTGCTCTGTGGATGGCAGGCGGATCGCTCCCGCCGGGCCGGCGGTGACTACCGCCGGCCCGGCGTGGGCGATCCGCCCGCCATCCTAATGGGCCCCTTTGTTTTTTATTTATTATTGATTTAAAAATTATGTTTATAATTTCGAAAATAAAAATTCAAATTTAGAAAAATAATTGTTAGGAGTGTGTTGTTGGATTTGTAGGTATTGAGGACTGTTTTAAAAAAATATATTTAAATCAAAAAAAATATATGAAATTTTAATATTTAATTTACAAATAATATTTATTATTTGGATATAATTTTTTTAGGAGTGGGATGTACACTTTCTAGTGGCTAAAGGAAGGGAGTGTTTTAAAAAATAAAATGAAATCTAACATAAATTTACTGTCCAGCACCTACCCCAATTTAATACTGACTGGAGTGGGAATAGTAATTTAATTACGTTTAGGGGTCGATTCCGATCTCGGCCGGTAGGGCACCGAATCGGATTCGGCTTTACCGGATCCGATTCGGAGCCCTCTTTCCCGACCGATTCGTACATGCGTCCGGGCGAGCGAGTACGATGCGAGCGCACGCAAAATCGCCGACCGACTCGTTCGCGGGACCCAACCGCTCCGACCGACTCGCACGGACACGACTCGCACGGCGCAATGGAGACATTCCCCGGCCGGGCAAGTAGGATGCGCGCCTCGAGCAGTCCGACCGACTCGCGCAGTCCGGCTCCAAAGAGCATTCGGAGCCGCACTTTGGGGGTCCGTGTCGGACCCCCCTGTACGCGTAGCCGCGCGAGTCGCACACAGTGGGGACCCATGGGTCCCCCCTACCTGTACATGTACGGCGCGAGTCGCTTCGACGCGTACCCACTGTAGGGGGCGCCCTTGTTCACCTCGCACCCATTGAGTCATTGCGAGCCCGCGTACGCGTTGTACGACCGGCTCCCATTGACTTCAATGGGAGTCCGGCCGAATCGAGTCCGATAGCATACGGACGCATCGTACTCGTTCGGTCGGGCTGCTAGGGTCCGATTCGGTCGGAAATCTCTCCGGGTCCGGCTCGGTCGGAGAGATTTCCTGCCCGAATCGGAATCGGCCCCTTAGTGTTCAGCACCTACCCCAATTTAATACTCACTGGAGTTGGCATAGTGAATTAATTAAGTTTACTGTCCAGCACCTACCCCAATTTAATCTTGACTGGAGTGGGAATAGTAATTTAATTAAGTTTAGTGTCCAGCACCTACCACAATTTAATACTGACTGGAGTGGGAATAGTAAATTAATTAAATTCAGTGTCCAGCACCTACCCCAATTTAATTCTGACTGGAGTGGGAATAGTAATTTAATTAAGTTTAGTGTCCACCACCTACCACAATTTAATACTGACTGGAGTGGGAATAGTAAATTAATTAAGTTTAGTGTCCAGCACCTACCCCAATTTAATTCTGACTGGGGTGGGAATAGTAACTTAATTAAGTTTAGTGTCCAGCGTCTACCCCAATTTAATACTGACTGGAGTTGGAATAGTAAATTATTTAAGGTTAGTGTCCAGCACCTACCCCAATTTAATTCTGACTGGAGTGGGAATAGTAATTTAATTAAGTTTAGTGTCCACCACCTACCCCAATTTAATTCTGACTGGGTGGGAATAGTAATTTAATTAAGTTTAGTGTCCAGCACCTACCCCAATTTTCTATTGACTGGAGTTGGAATAGTAAATTAATTAAGGTTAGTGTCCAGCATCTACCCCAATTAAGGGGCCTATTACGATGGCGGGCGGACAAAGTCCGCCCGCCACCGTAACGGTGAATGGGACCGTCCGCCAGAGGTGCGGCGGTCCCGCTGTGGGCATTAGGATGCCACCGCCACGGTGGCGGTGGCATCCCCCATCCACAATGCTGTGGATGCACGTTGTGCATTGGCATGCACAAGGTGACAGGCACCGCGCGGTGCCTGCCACCTTGTCCACGCCAATGTAGGGTGTACCACAGGTACCCCCCATGTGCACCCCCCCAACACTCCGGGGGCCCGCAACGGGCCCCCAACAGCAGAGACTGTATGCCTTTCCATGGCGGCGTTGCCGCCATGGAAAGGCTCATCACCGGCTGCATCGCAATATGGATGGCGGTGTCTTGCAGACACCGCCACCATATTGTGCCCGTTTTCCACCCGGTCGACGAGTCGACCAGCGGAAAAGCGGCGGACC
>CAWUFW010027949.1:0-24141 GCA_963921515.1 Calotriton arnoldi
GATCGCCACTGCTGCTGCCTCCCCTTTAATATTAGATAATATTATTGTTGAGTGTGAGAAGTTGGCCTGGCATATGCTGTCCACTAATTATAGTGGGCACCTTGCACCAGTCCAAATCGACTCTTATGGTAGGTAGGTTAAAGACAACCTTATTGAAAGCTATCCTAGTGGTAGCTGTGGAGAGCAGCCTTCAGGCTAAGTCTTGAAGGAATGTAAAGCAGCTTGTTTTACCAGTCTATAATCTCTTGAGTGACCAAATGAAAGAGCACCACACCAGGTATATATTCAAAATATATGTATTTATTACTAAACACACCCCTCTAGTCTCTTTATGAGGCTAGAGTTCGAAGTACATAGGTTATAAGATCTTAAATCACAGTAATAGCACAAATACACGTTTGGGCCCTAGGGGCGTACCAAACCATATACCAATAAAGTGGTATGCGAACCACGACTGAACTAGACACTAGGCCTAGAGCCTCTAGAAGTGCTTGGACCACAAGGAACCACCCAAGGTAGTGACACAGGGGACCCACGGGAGACGCGTGCAGTGTAAATACACAACCGCGATACGCCGTTAACTTCTATGGAGAAAGTCGGGATCGGGAAAATAGAGGAAAGGGACACTTAGAAGAGGACTAGGACAAAACCCTTTGAGATCTAGGACTTTGAAGAGTCTCTACCCACGGGAGCACCGGAGTACTCGTGTTACCTCACCCAGGGAAGCCGGGTGCATAGGTGCCTTTCGGGGTCGGGTTTCGTCGTCGGTTCTTATGGCGATCTGCTGCAAAGTGCTGCTGGCGACCAGGAGAAAAGTGTCCGGGTGGATCCAAGAGTGGATCGGAGTTCTGAAGAACCTGAAAGCAGAGGGGACAGAGTCTGGGTCACTAGCCAGTGACCAGGGAGGCGATGGACAGATGCCCACCGATGCCGAGTGCTTCAGATTCGATGACGGTCGTCTTGACTCTTCAGCCACGAGGTCCAGGAGGCGTTGTCGGCGACCAGGAGCAGGATTCGGGCTGTTGCTCGATGTCTGTCGAGTGCAGAGGTGTCGGCGACCAGATTGGACCCAACAAGCCTTGGCAACGGCAAGTCTCGAGTAAGATGTAGATCGTCGATGATGCAGACCAGCAAGGTCTGGGGAACTCACCCAGCAAGGGTAAGTGAGGGCAGGCCTGGAGCAACCAGACTGCCAAGTAAAGAAAAGATTGGCCTTCGGGAAGGGCTACTAGCCAACGGGCTAGCGACCGCGAAGGAGCCTCGTGACGCCGCACGTGGAGCTGGCTTACAGGACACTCGTGGAGTGGGGGCCAGTGATCTTCGGTGCAGGTGGTGCTGGAGGCTAGGGCTACTCGGAGCCCAAAGCACGACTTCTTGGGAGACCCAGAAGATGGTGCACTTGCAAATGTGCTCGGTGTCCAGGGGTCACGGTCTCACGTTACCCACGATAGCCACGGGCCTCAGCTTTGCTGGGGACTCAGGGTAGCCTCGGGGAAGTCTGAGAATCCACCTCTGGTGATGCGATGACTTCGGCGTCCGACGGGAGCTTCAGTGATGCGAACCGGACAGATGCTTCTTTGGTGCCTGCCAAGCAGGGGAGTCACTCCTTGACCCCAAGGGAGATTCTTCAGTCCTCTAATCGTGAGTAGAGCGTCGAAGGTCCAGGATTCTGTTTCAGAGTTTCGTCCAGGTATAATCTAAAGTCCTAGGGACTGGGTTCCTACCTTTATTCTAAAAATAGGGGATGGACTACTCTGTGGCCCCACCTATGGGTGGGTCAGGGCAGAGGGGTGGCTACACCCCTTTCCCTTTGTCCAGTTCGCGCCAAAGCAGGGGCTGCAAGCCCCTGATCCGGTTTGAACTGGGGTATGCACAGGGACACCAAATGTGCCCCCAGTGCAGGACTTCAAAGCACCCGAAAGTGCTCCCGCCCAGCCCCAATACACATTGTCCTGTCTGGGGAGGTGGTCACACCTCCCTGGGACAGGAAACCTATTGTCCAGGCCTCCCCTGCCGGAGTTTCGTCCAGCAGCAGGAGGCCAGACTCGTGTCTGTGGCAGCAGCATCCATTTTGTGATGCCAGGCTCTGGAAAGAAGTTACCGGACTCGTCAGAGTTAACATGCCTTTCCCTCTAGAAGGGTGGAATGCTACCCCCGCCGCCAGGATTGGCGGGGGGTAGTATTCCAAGATGTTTGACACCAAACACGACATGTTTAGGTGCAGCCATTCCATAGTTAGCATTTTACCGCGAGGATATAATGCGTTTAAGAGTATATGGTCAGGCTGCACTACAAACAGCATCAGAGATGGTCTCCGAACGCTGCAGAGGGGCCCTGCTCATGCAGGGGCACCCTCTCACATAGGAACCATGCACTCTGCCTTTAGGATTGATAAGGCCTGCCTTAGGAGTGACTTATAGGTTTATATGTGTGTATGCATTTAGTGATATAGGTAACCTATACCACTGCAAGGGGTGCATGCACCACCTTACCCAGGCTGCAGTAGCAGACCTGTGGTGCCAGTTTGGATGGCCTACCAGGGGTGGCATAATACATGCTGCAGCCCCTGGCAGGCCTCTGAGGTGCCTATGCCCTTGGTACATAGTATACCATATACTAGGGACTTACAAGGGCACTCCAGATCCCAATCAGTGATGTGCCTAAGGCACATGGAGACCCTTTTAAAGAGGAAACAGCTAGGCTGGGGTTCTGAATAGCAGGGCCCCAGCCAGACTAATGTCGAAAACCAGTGAAGTATCAGCAAAAAGTGGGGGTACCCCTGTGAAGCAGATCCTACTCTCCTACACAACCCCCCCCAAACGTAGGGACATTAAACTAACCTTGCCCAGTTAAGTCTTCATGTTCTAAGTGGAAATACCTAGAGAGTCCATCTGCATTCGCATGGTTACTCCCAGGCCTATGTTCCACTGTAAAGTCCATCCCCTGTAGGGAAATGGACCACCTAAGCAGTTTGGGGTTTTCACCCTTCATTTGTTTTAGCCATAAGAGGGGCTTATGGTCTGTCTGAACCAGGAAGTGTGTACCAAACAAGTATGGCCTCAACTTCTTCAGAGCCCAGACCACAGCAAAGGCCTCCCTCTCTATGGCTGACCAACGTTTCTCTCTAGGGGTCAGCCTTCTGCTAATAAAAGCTACTGGCTGATCCTGACCTTCTTCATTCAATTGTGACAGTACAGCCCCTACCCCCAACTCAGATGCATCAGTTTGAACAATGAACTTCTTGGAGTAATCAGGACTCTGCAGAATTGGAGCAGTGCACATGGCCTGCTTGAGGTCATCAAATGCCTTTTGACAGCTAACTGTCCACTGAACCTTTTTGGGCATTTTCTTAGAAGTTAAGTCATTCAAGGGTGTCACTATTGATCCATACCCCTTGACAAATCTCCTATAGTACCCAGTCAGGCCTAAGAAGGCTCTCACCTGAGTCTGGGTAGTGGGAGCAGTCCAGTCCATGATGGTCTGGATCTTGCTCTGCAAAGGTTGAACCTGGCCTCCACCCACAAGGTGGCCCAGGTACACAACCTGACTCTGCCCTATCTGGCACTTAGTGGCCTTGATAGTCAGGCCTGCCTTTTGCAGGGCCTGTAAAACATTCCTGAGGTGGACCAGGTGATCCTCCCAGGTGGAGCTAAAGACAGCAATATCATCTAGATAAGCTGCACTATAGGCTTCCAGTCCTGTGAGAACTGTGTTCACCAACCTCTGGAAAGTGGCAGGTGCATTTTTCAGACCAAAGGGCATCACCACAAATTGATAATGCCCACTAGGGGTTGAAAATGCTGTTTTGGGCTTTGCAGCATCAGCTAGTCTGATCTGCCAGTAGCCAGCTGTTAGGTCAAATGTGCTGAGATATTTGGCAGAGGCCAAAGTATCTATGAGCTCATCTGCCCTGGGTATTGGATGGGCATCAGTCCTAGTGACTGCATTGAGGCCTCTGTAGTCTACACAAAACCTCATCTCTCTTTTCCCACCACTGGTGTGAGGTTTAGGTACTAGGACTACTGGACTAGCCCAAGGGCTATCTGAGGGCTCAATCACTCCCAATTCCAACATCTTCTGGACTTCAGTCCTGATACAGTCCCTGACATGGTCAGGTTGCCTATAAATCTTGTTTTTAATAGGCAGACTGTCCCCAGTGTCCACTTCATGAGTGCACCAGGTGGTCTGACTGGGTGTCAGTGAAAACATATGTCTAAACTGATTGAGGACTTGCCTGCAATCAGTTTGTTGCTGGGTAGTGAGGCTGCCTGCCAAGGCTACACCATCAACTGACCCATCGTCAGGGTTCTGTGAGAGCAGGTCAGGGAGTGGGTCACTCTCTTCCTCCTGCCCTTCATCAGTAGCCATGAGCAAGCCCATGTCTGCCCTGTCCACATATGGCTTAAGTCTGTTGACATGGAGAACCCTTTGGGGACTCCTGGGTGTTCCCAGGTCTACTAAGTAAGTGACCTCACCCTTCTGCTCAACAATAGTGTGGGGTCCACTCCATTTGTCTTGGAGAGCTGCTGGGGCCACTGGCTCCAACACCCACACCTTCTGTCCTGGCTGGTAAACAGTCAGAACAGCCTTTTGGTCATGCCAGGCCTTCTGCAGTTCCTGGCTAGCCTCAAGGTTTTTGGTTGCCTTTTTCATGTACTCAGCCATCCTGGAGCGGAGACCAAGTACATAGTCCACTATATCTTGCTTTGGGGGCTTGAGAGGTAACTCCCATCCTTCCTTCACCAAGCACAGTGGACCCCTCACAGGGTGGCCAAACAGAAGTTCAAAAGGGCTGTAACCAACCCCTTCTGAGGCACCTCCCTATATGCGAATAAAAGGCAGGGCAAGAGTATGTCCCATCTACGCCTAAGCTTTTCTGGGAGCCCTTTAATCATGCCCTTCAAGGTTTTGTTGAATCTCTCAACTAAACCATTGCATTGTGGGTGATAGGGTGTGGTGAACTTATAAGTAACTCCACACTCCTTCCACATTGCTTTTAAGTAACCAGACATGAAGTTTGCACCCCTGTCTGATACTACCTCCTTAGGAAAGCCCACTCTTGAGAAGATTCCCAGGAGGGCCCTTGCCACCACAGGTGCTGTAGTGGTCCTGAGGGGAATAGCTTCTGGGTACCTGGTGGCATGATCCACTACCACCAGGATAAACCTGTGCCCAGAGGCTGTTTGGGGATCCATGGGACCAACAATGTCAATCCCTACCCTCTCAAAGGGCACCCCCACCACAGGTAGTGGTATCAGGGGGCCTTTGTAGTGCCACCTGCTTTGCCACTGGCTTGGCAGGTTACACAGGAGCGACAAAACTCCTTACTGTCTTCAGACATGTGGGGCCAGTGAAAGTGAGGGACAATTCTGTCCCAAGTCTTGTTCTGGCCCAGGTGTCCTGCTAAGGGAATATCATGGGCTAGGGTCAATAGGAAGCCCCTGAACTTCAAAGGTATTACCAACCTCCTGGTAGCACCAGGCTTGGGGTCTCTACTCTCTGAGTACAGGAGTCCATCATCCCAATACACTGTATGGGGACCACTAGCTTTCCCAGCAGCCTCAGCAGCAGCTTGCTGTCTGAGGGGTTCAAGGGAGGGGCAGCTCTGCTGCTCCTGGCTCAGATCTGCCCTAGAAGGTCCCCCTGTCCCCAAGAACTCAACCTGTTCAGGTTCAAGTTCCTCTGGGACAGTTCCTTCTTCAGGGCTGAGATCATCCCCTCAAGGGACTGATCTTCCTCCTGAGCCAAGGGGGAAGGCACTGCCTTAACCCTACTACTCCTCCTCTTGGAAGGCACTTGGTCCATTCTTCCAGAATCCAAGGCCTGTTCAGTTTTAGACAGTTTAGCTTGTGACCTGGTCACAGCAAACACATCTGCAGGGATCCCCAGCATTTCTGCATGGGTCCTGAGCTCCACTTCTGCCCAAGCAGAAGTCTCTAAGTCATTGCCAAGCAAGCATTCGACTGGTAGGTTTGCACTTACCACAACCTTCTTAAGGCCAGTTACCCCTCCCCAGGAGAAGTTAACAACTGCCAGAGTATGGTCTGTTCTGACATTGCTAGCATTGGTCACTTGGTACATTTCACCAAGTATAACTTGCCCAGGTAGCACAAGGTCTTGTGTCACCATTGTGACACTTGCCCCTGTGTCCCTAAATGCCAAAGCCTCTCGTCCATTGATTAAAGGCTGTTGTCTGTACTTGCCCAGATTACTGGGACTCACAGTGGAGGTCACATCCATGCCTCCATCACAGACTAACACAGCCTGAGTCAGTTCCCTGACTAAGTCAGAGCCCAACTCAGTTCCCAGGGTGAACCCTACTAAACCCTTTGCTGGAGCACCTCCACCAACTGTACTAGGGGGAACAGGTGCCTTAGGGGCATTGGTGGGTGCTGGACTGGAGTCTTTGGACTTGGTGCAATCACTGGTCCAGTGGGTCTTTTGCTTACAGACCTTGCACCATGGTTTTCTTTGGCCTTTACCCTTGGTAGACTGGGAATCCCCACCAGAAGAAGATTTTTGGGGGCCTGATGAAGACTTTTGATCTTTACCCTTCTCCCCACCCTTGTCAGAGTTCTTAGCATCTTGCTTCTTGGTTTCCCCACCTTGGTTCTGTACCTTCTGCTTCACCCTGGTTCTGACCCATTTGTCTGCCTTCTTTCCCAATTCTTGGGGAGAGGTCAGATCAGAGTCAACCAGGTACTGATGCAACAGCTGGTTTTGACAGTTATTAAGAATCTGCTCCCTCATTATCAGATTATACAATCCTGAGAAGTCACACACCTTACTGCCCATCAACCAGCCTTCCAGAGCCTTGGCAGAACAATCCACATAGTCTACCCAGTCTTGAGTCTGTGCTTTTTGGGTGTCTCTGAACTTCAACCTGTACTGTTCAGTGGTTAGGCCAAACCCATCAATAAGAGCACTCTTCAAGACCTTGTAATTATCAGCATCCTCCTCTCTAACAGTGAGGAGCTTGTCTCTACCTTTGTCAGCAAAGGAGAGCCACAAGATTGCTGCCCACTGCTCCTGAGGGACCTTCTGTACTTTACAGGCCCTCTCTAAAGCAGTTATCCATTTGTGGATGTCATCCCCACTCTGGTAGGGAGGGACAATCTTGCTCAGGTTCCTATGGTCATAGGACCTTTCCCTATCTCTAGGGACATGGCTGCCACCATGGGACTCTAGTCCCAACTTTCTTCTCTCTTTAAGGAGATCTAGGGATTCTCTATCTAAAGCCAATTGCTTCTTCCTGATCTCCAGTTGAGTTTCCTCATACTGGACCAGTCTCTTTCTTCTCTCATGAGAGGATTCCCTCCTGTGAGAAGAAACAGAGCTCCCTATTGAGGTGCCAGAGTGGTTAGACTCCTGAGAAGGAGACCTAGACTTTCTGAGCACACTCATAATCCTTCCTGGGGGGACAAAGGTGTGGTTCTCAAGATCCTCATCTTCATCTTCCCCAGAAGGGATTGGGTTTTCCAGGTCAGGGTCATTGTCACCCTCCTGGTCAGTTTCAGAGGGGGGCTGGGGGTAGTAGTACCCCTGGCCCCTTCCTCATCTGCTGGCCCACCCTCTGCTCCTACCCCTTCAGTCTCTGAAGACTTACTAAGATCATAAGCCACCAACAACTCCTGGAGGTGTTGGGTGGTGGGACTTTGGCCTGTCCTTAATTTCCTCACGTTACACAAAGCTCTCAGTTCCAAGAATGGGAGTGTGTCATACTTGGAGGGGGAAGCTCAATGGCTTCCTGCAGGGCATCTCTAGATCCTGCTTTTAAAGACATTACTAGTGTGGTGTGGTGTATGCACTACCTACTCTAGTGTGGCCTACTAAACTCTCTTGAGTTGTAGAAAGGGTTGTGCTATCCCTTAACACACAACTCTAAGTTCAGTAGAACTTACTGATATTCTAAGCTTAAATTATATGTACCTTAGGTACCTTTAGTGGTTTTCAGTTGATCAATTCAATTGAGATTATCTGGTAAAACAATAGCAAGCTGGAATCCCACACGCTGCACACCAATGTGAGAAGTTGGCCTGGCATATGCTGTCCACTAATTATAGTGGGCACCTTGCACCAGTCCAAATCGACTCTTATGGTAGGTAGGTTAAAGACAACCTTATTGAAAGCTATCCTAGTGGTAGCTGTGGAGAGCAGCCTTCAGGCTAAGTCTTGAAGGAATGTAAAGCAGCTTGTTTTACCAGTCTATAATCTCTTGAGTGACCAAATGAAAGAGCACCACACCAGGTATATATTCAAAATATATGTATTTATTACTAAACACACCCCTCTAGTCTCTTTATGAGGCTAGAGTTCGAAGTACATAGGTTATAAGATCTTAAATCACAGTAATAGCACAAATACACGTTTGGGCCCTAGGGGCGTACCAAACCATATACCAATAAAGTGGTATGCGAACCACGACTGAACTAGACACTAGGCCTAGAGCCTCTAGAAGTGCTTGGACCACAAGGAACCACCCAAGGTAGTGACACAGGGGACCCACGGGAGACGCGTGCAGTGTAAATACACAACCGCGATACGCCGTTAACTTCTATGGAGAAAGTCGGGATCGGGAAAATAGAGGAAAGGGACACTTAGAAGAGGACTAGGACAAAACCCTTTGAGATCTAGGACTTTGAAGAGTCTCTACCCACGGGAGCACCGGAGTACTCGTGTTACCTCACCCAGGGAAGCCGGGTGCATAGGTGCCTTTCGGGGTCGGGTTTCGTCGTCGGTTCTTATGGCGATCTGCTGCAAAGTGCTGCTGGCGACCAGGAGAAAAGTGTCCGGGTGGATCCAAGAGTGGATCGGAGTTCTGAAGAACCTGAAAGCAGAGGGGACAGAGTCTGGGTCACTAGCCAGTGACCAGGGAGGCGATGGACAGATGCCCACCGATGCCGAGTGCTTCAGATTCGATGACGGTCGTCTTGACTCTTCAGCCACGAGGTCCAGGAGGCGTTGTCGGCGACCAGGAGCAGGATTCGGGCTGTTGCTCGATGTCTGTCGAGTGCAGAGGTGTCGGCGACCAGATTGGACCCAACAAGCCTTGGCAACGGCAAGTCTCGAGTAAGATGTAGATCGTCGATGATGCAGACCAGCAAGGTCTGGGGAACTCACCCAGCAAGGGTAAGTGAGGGCAGGCCTGGAGCAACCAGACTGCCAAGTAAAGAAAAGATTGGCCTTCGGGAAGGGCTACTAGCCAACGGGCTAGCGACCGCGAAGGAGCCTCGTGACGCCGCACGTGGAGCTGGCTTACAGGACACTCGTGGAGTGGGGGCCAGTGATCTTCGGTGCAGGTGGTGCTGGAGGCTAGGGCTACTCGGAGCCCAAAGCACGACTTCTTGGGAGACCCAGAAGATGGTGCACTTGCAAATGTGCTCGGTGTCCAGGGGTCACGGTCTCACGTTACCCACGATAGCCACGGGCCTCAGCTTTGCTGGGGACTCAGGGTAGCCTCGGGGAAGTCTGAGAATCCACCTCTGGTGATGCGATGACTTCGGCGTCCGACGGGAGCTTCAGTGATGCGAACCGGACAGATGCTTCTTTGGTGCCTGCCAAGCAGGGGAGTCACTCCTTGACCCCAAGGGAGATTCTTCAGTCCTCTAATCGTGAGTAGAGCGTCGAAGGTCCAGGATTCTGTTTCAGAGTTTCGTCCAGGTATAATCTAAAGTCCTAGGGACTGGGTTCCTACCTTTATTCTAAAAATAGGGGATGGACTACTCTGTGGCCCCACCTATGGGTGGGTCAGGGCAGAGGGGTGGCTACACCCCTTTCCCTTTGTCCAGTTCGCGCCAAAGCAGGGGCTGCAAGCCCCTGATCCGGTTTGAACTGGGGTATGCACAGGGACACCAAATGTGCCCCCAGTGCAGGACTTCAAAGCACCCGAAAGTGCTCCCGCCCAGCCCCAATACACATTGTCCTGTCTGGGGAGGTGGTCACACCTCCCTGGGACAGGAAACCTATTGTCCAGGCCTCCCCTGCCGGAGTTTCGTCCAGCAGCAGGAGGCCAGACTCGTGTCTGTGGCAGCAGCATCCATTTTGTGATGCCAGGCTCTGGAAAGAAGTTACCGGACTCGTCAGAGTTAACATGCCTTTCCTCTAGAAGGGTGGAATGCTACCCCCGCCGCCAGGATTGGCGGGGGGTAGTATTCCAAGATGTTTGACACCAAACACGACATGTTTAGGTGCAGCCATTCCATAGTTAGCATTTTACCGCGAGGATATAATGCGTTTAAGAGTATATGGTCAGGCTGCACTACAAACAGCATCAGAGATGGTCTCCGAACGCTGCAGAGGGGCCCTGCTCATGCAGGGGCACCCTCTCACATAGGAACCATGCACTCTGCCTTTAGGATTGATAAGGCCTGCCTTAGGAGTGACTTATAGGTTTATATGTGTGTATGCATTTAGTGATATAGGTAACCTATACCACTGCAAGGGGTGCATGCACCACCTTACCCAGGCTGCAGTAGCAGACCTGTGGTGCCAGTTTGGATGGCCTACCAGGGGTGGCATAATACATGCTGCAGCCCCTGGCAGGCCTCTGAGGTGCCTATGCCCTTGGTACATAGTATACCATATACTAGGGACTTACAAGGGCACTCCAGATCCCAATCAGTGATGTGCCTAAGGCACATGGAGACCCTTTTAAAGAGGAAACAGCTAGGCTGGGGTTCTGAATAGCAGGGCCCCAGCCAGACTAATGTCGAAAACCAGTGAAGTATCAGCAAAAAGTGGGGGTACCCCTGTGAAGCAGATCCTACTCTCCTACATTGAGACCTGGTCGAAATTTTTCAGTAATTTCATACCTAAATTTAAAGCAGGCTCTGCCCCGTATTCGTTTTGAATTTGTTTTAGGACATCAGGTATTACCGCAATTGACGGAATGCCGTGTGTTTTAGTGTAGATGGCAGCAAAGACTGAGCCCCAAGTGGTGCAGTCTTCCAGTTGTGGTATGATCCCCATTGGTAAACTAATGGTTAGGATTCTGTGTTTCTCATGTGGGCTAGTATTTGGAAATTACTGCTTCGATTTGAGTAATTTTTTGAGCTATCCAAAACGGGATTTGCTCACGCTTAGTGGGCATTTTACCCATGACTGCGTATAGAGTCTGTGGTGTAATTTTTAGAGTATTCCCCTGGTGAGGGGTTTGATTTGGAAGTGTTAATGGTGGTTGGACTGTGAAAGTCCGCATGACATATTGAACCAATTGTCTGTAGATTTTTATTAATTCTTGTATTTGAACAAGTAGTTCCTCATCTGACATTATTTCTATGTCGGGATGAGGTGTGTAGCTCGGCTAGAATCGGCCATGTTGCTCCTGGTCTACCTAGTGGACCGAGCCTGGTTATATTTCTGTGATGTTTTAGGGCGCCTTTAAACCAGAGCTGATGCTCCTGGTATGTTAATGGAATTTCAATATCCTCGAAAGGAATGTATTCCTCTGGTGGTTCATCTTCTTTGTAGAAGTGGAACATGTGTGTCACTGAATTGGATTCAGGAAATATTACCCATGAATAGAATACCTCTGTCTGAAAGGATTCATGTGCCTCTATCACAAAAATTGCTCTACCTCCTCTCGGTGGTAGGCCATGTTTTATAAGTTTTAGAGTAATGGCTCTTCTTAAGTTTGGAGCGATGTCAATGACACCCTCCTCGGTTTCATTTAAACCGGTGTTGTTAAAAAATGCTGGCTGGGCTGGATCTGCCTCAGCTCCACCGTTTCCGGCGGGATTGTCCCCGTTTAAGGACATTTTGTTTTATGAAAAATGTAGAACAAGTTTCAAGGAAACAAAGATAAGGTGCACAATATTGTGGAACACTGTATCCTTCAACGTTGAGCAAACCAAACAGCTAATATATAGGATACTGCCCTATGTAGCCGTGGAGGATACTTAACCCTGCCCACTCCAGACATCTTTAGGAGTATATGGGTAGGGGTCTCTGAGAGTAAAAGAAGAGATGCACAGCTGAGTTACTCAGTATCTAACGTTGAATTCCTGCCTTACCAAACGTTGGGCGCCATGTAGTGTAGCTCCTATTTCCCTAATAGGCTCTGCGCATTGGAATAATATATCCTATAGGTTTGACATAGGACTAAGGTCGGTATGTCCCTATCGAGTATATTAAACTTAATTACTTGTGCCAGCTAGCTCAGAGGCCACTAGAAACTTCTTGACGACAAGAAGGGAGTAGTTTCTGGCAGCCGCAAAACATGACCACTGTGTTTCCCTTACAGAATCAGGACGTGTCCCAGAGTTGTAGAAACAATAGATAACTATTTCACTCAGCTCAGTCGTGCATGGTTCAGTTATTCTCAAAGTTACACAGAAATAACAGACGGGCGTTTCAATAAAAAGGTTTATTGAACAGTCTTGTTTCTGTTGTAAGTTAGATGTGCTGTTACGATCACAAGACAGTATGCGAGATAAATAATGTACAGAGTGAGCAGTAGAAATAAATAATACTGCGTTAGCATTATCTTTTCAGCATATATGCATTTACATAAAATGACATAGCCTAAAAATGCGAGTACTCATACGATGCTTTTCTAGCCTAGTTCTACCCCAGTGTTCCTAACCTATCCTAGGTGTAGGGAGAAGTAGAAGTAGGTGATGTATTCCTGACTAGAGTATACTAAGAGTATGTTACGCCTAGTATGCCAAGAGTCTAATATGCCAAGAGTCCCTCTAGGTTCTAGTCTGCTCCATACCTGAAGAATGAGAGAGGTAGGAATCTCTTTCCGGACTCGAACTCCAACACCCCACAAGGGAAGTTAGATCACTGGAAGCTGGACTCTCTGCGTGCAGGAATGACAGCGTCTTCTCAGTGCGTCCAGCCGGGAATCGGGCTCCTCTGAAGTCGAGGTCTCCTCTGGTTTACAGGGGTTTGGGAAGGTATATTTATACCTGAAAATGTTAGCATTGACGTGAGTTGGGCAGCGAAAGACGTCATGAATGAACCCCTAAGGAATAATGGTTCATGCATAATATATGAGTCCTTGAAGAAATCAATAGTCCTGGGCAAGGGAAACTCCCGCAGCGTAAGGGTCTGTTTTTTTCATGGACTCGTTGAGACGCTAGGGTGGACGGATGCCGGAATCCATGCCTGTATTTGGAGTGCATGGTTTATGCCTAAATAAGGTCTGGGATTTTATGCCTATATAAGGGCAAGGCGAATTGTGCCTATATAAGGACATGATTCTAGAAAAGCCTGTTTATGGACACCCTATAAAGTATACAACAATACTAGAAACACAAAGGAAAATATTTGACAAGTTTAAAGACGTTTTCCACGGTCACATACATTTTTAACCCAATTCAAGTTTATTTCTCATTATAAGCTAAGTGGTAGCTTACAAGTCTTAAATGTGTCTCAGATCTCCCTTGTAATGTGAGGTATGAAATAGGCATTGAGTCCATGTACCGTATTTCAAGTAGGGCGAATATCCTGAGAGGGTGTGCCTGGCACAGAAGCAAGCCCGCACCGGATTTAAAAAACGTGCTTTCCTCAATGCACACCCAATACGTGTAAATGGCTATTACAGAAGGAAACATGCAAACATTTACTTTTCTTTCTGCAATGCAGATGTGGCAAAGATGTTCAAAATGTGGGTGCAAATGGCTGCTATGGTGCCGGAAAACTTGTAAACTTTGGACTTAGGGCCTGATTAGGATGGCGGTCGGACTTACGTCCAACTGCCATCCCTTCGGAAGCGGGACCGCCCGATTAGCTGTCGGTGGTCCCGCAACCGGTATCACGATGTGACAGCATTAAAGGCGGTCGCAATGTGTATCTTTTGTATTGCGACGTGGGCACCACATGCCGCAGTACAAAATATACATTCTGTGCATTTCCCTGCATTATGTGGCAGGCACCATGCGGTGCCTGCCACATGGTGCAGGGATATGTAGGGGGGCATCATAAGTGCCCCCCAGGGCCCATGTCAGAGGGCAAGGTGGGAAGGGTGGCCCACTACGGGCCCCCAATGTCCCTTTCTGCCTGCCTTTTCATGGCAGGTAAACCGCCATTAACCGGCCGGCGGGAAGGGACAGCATAATCCCTACGGCGGTGCCTCATGGGCACCACCACCATTGTAGGGATAGGGATAGCAGACCCTCCGACGGTCCGACAGGCTCCTTGAGGCAGTCGGATCCGTGGCGGTCGGTCTCTCCCACCGCCAACCATCCGCCCGCCATCATAATGTGGCGGGTGGTAATGCTGGGTCCGATGGCGGTGGGACCGCCTCCGATGGCTGACGGTGGCGGTCCCACCACCATCGTAATGAGGCCCTTAGTTTCTTAATGATAGGAGCTGATATAATATATTTTTCTTTCAGTTTCACTCATTGCAAGAACGTACTTGAATATTTTGCATATCACATGTAGGAAGCACATTTCACTGCAGTTTTGTATTAATCCCCAATATCTGGAGCAAAATAATTGCAGGGAAACCATGGGTGGTAACGTCTGGCCAATAGGGCAGGAGCTGGGCCAGATTTTCTAGATTGCCTCTCTAAAAGTATTTGCGAAAAGTGAGTCCAAATGGGAAAAATGCACACAAGCAGTTGTTAGCTTTAAGCAGAGGCATGGGTTGGGCCCTTGTGGATAAATATTGGACACGCCTAAGTTATCTGGTCCTGCCAAAAGTTATAGATGGTTGGATAGATCAGTGTTACCGATTTTAAATGGGTGTGGCAAAGGACTCTCCTCTCTGTCTTAGATCTCCACCCTAGGGTCACTATTCTTCAAATGTTGCCACCTTTTTTGCCCCGCTTGCTAATTGCAAAGAAGTTTACTGTTCGATAAAGACCACTGAACAAAGACAGATACATGGGTTGGATAAATCGTTTTCTAAACTATCATAGACAAGTCTTACATTTTTAAAACCAGTGCTCTAAATGTGCCGGTAATGTCCGGTACAGAGTACCAGCACTTTTTTAGGTCGAGCACTGAGCCAGCGCGCAAGCGCTGCTCTGGGGTTGATCTGTGGTAGTTGAGTATGCGAGAGAAGCCACGCCCACTCCCCCGCCCATATTTTTCATTGGTTTGTGTCTTTGTCCTTTCTAAATGCTGCCTTCCGATTGGTTTATAGGCTTGTTAGTCCCTCCTTATGACAGCCATGTCGTCATTTGTATCCTTCCATGGCTACTGGCCCCTTTACTTCGAGTGTTGCACGGTATGTGTTATTTAGATAGTGAGCACTATTTTCTTCCCGTGTCCCGTACCTTCTCCCCCCCTCCCGCAGTCTGTGCCTTCTCGCCCCCCGCACTCCCATTGCTCATGCCCTCTCGCCCCCCTGATCCCCGGCCGCCAGCACTCCCGTTTGCAATGCAATAGGTCTCGCGTAAATGCCAGTCCTATTGTATTGCAAATGCTTGTTTTATTGTTTTTTTTTTACCACAGACGTAAACTCTCTCCTGGTTCCATTATTGCCTTTGGCGCCTCAGAGTAAGAGGCGCATTGTAAAGGCAATTACAACGCAATTATATGAAAACAACGAAACAACATATACAACACTGTGCCCACCCATCTGATAATGCACTTCGGGGGCCCTGCAACAGGGTATGCCTTGTAAGAGCAATGATACACTATAACTATGTAACGCTTAAAATATAGCATGTAAACACATTCAGTGTTTGGCTGGTAGACGTAAAAAGCGAGCAACGTTTCATATGTGGACGTTATTTTGAATCTGCCAGCCGCTGAGATCCAACCCAATATGTGCCCCGCCGAATGAGGTTTTTTACTCTTTTTCTCTTTTTTCTTTGAGATGTTAATGCCTTCCTCTGTGTGGGGAGGAAGACTTATGGCCCCTGTCACCTAGCGACGTGTCTGTCCTGCTCCCAAAGACACCGGACCAGGCAGGTGCGCTGAGGCGCCAGGGCTCTGCTTCGGCCATTGCGCGCCCCATCGGCCTCGCCTCCACCCCGAGCTGGCCTCTGGCTATGGGCTACCGGCTCAGGGGCTCCCCAAGCTAGCCTCCTCCCACGGCGGGCAGCAGTACACCGTCACCGTACACCTAGAAGCCAGCGGGGAGCTGTTCTCTGTCCCTGGGTGCAGCCCCCGGGCCCGGCTCCGGGAGCTGAAGAAGCGGCTGGAGACCGTGGCCAGGGTCCCTGCCGAGCTGCAAAGGCTCATCTACCTGGACTAAGGTGGGATTGGGGGGGGGGTTCATGGGGTACTGTACTGTAGCATCTGTAGGTAGTAGGGTCACTGAGGTGTATACTTGGTTAATAATTATGAGATTGCTCTGAATTTTCGAAAGGATTTAAAAGGTGGTTTCAAAACCTTAATGCACTGTAAGGTGATCATCCAATGTGACAGCAGTCCCCCCTCAGACCCTCCCAGGCATAGTTTCCACTGGATCCAGAGCTCCAGTTTGTTCGGTGCCCGGGGACAGTAGCATATCTGGCCTACCTTCATCTTTGCGTTCGGGTGCTGTACAAGTCATTACCACTTTATAAATGTAGGCATACAAACATGTCCTAAAATGCAAAAGAAAAGGGATTGGATGCGCTGAGCTGTTCTCTCCGAACATGGTTCCAGCGCCTCTTCAGGGCTAATAAGCGCTATATGAGTACTCCACCACACCATACTATGCCATACTTGGGGGCTACAGATCTCTGCCAGTGCTCTCCACTGTGTGACCCTGTGCACATCATGATTATTCGCAAAGTTATACTGTACACTGGCACCTGCATACAATAGTGGCTTATGCATAAATACTGCACAGTTCGTAAATTGCGACTGAGATTCGCAGAACTTCAGGCCTGGCCCTGGGTAATTTGCCTGTGTTGTAAACTGTGCGAGCACCCAGTGAGGCCTAAGTTATTCTGCACACCAAATCACTTTGTGGAGCTAGTCATCCCCATGTCTAAGCTATTCCAGACACCTTCGAAGTGTGCAAAAAATTGAAAAAAAGTACTTGTGTAGATCCCAGACCTTCCTTCCTACGCAGCGAACATTCTGCACAGCAAGTAATTCTAGTTTTACTAACTTTATAGCTTGCATAGGAGGCTACACTCGTTTGAGGTTGTGGTCTCACAGCTCGGGCTGCCGACTTTGGAGCAGGGGAGCCAGGTTCGAGTCTGGGCGTCAGCTCAACATTCTGTGATTCTGGGAAAATCACATAATGTCCCCGTGCCTACCAAAAAATTAATGTGTCCTTGTGCAACGTAACTGGTGCTCATGTAAAGCGCTCCAATACCTTTGGGTCGAGTTTGTGCAATATAAATCTGCAAAAAAAACAAAAACACTGCGTCATTGACATGTTCTAAACATAAACAAGCACATAATGATGAACACCAACACTCTAACATCCTACAGAAATGAATGGCAGAGCCAAGGAGTGGAATGCTGCACTTGGTACACAGAGGCCGTTCATTATTTATAGGCTGGTAGTCAAAAGGTATATACCACCCACGGCTTTTCAAGCTAACGCTTGTTAATATATCCCAATCGTGCAAGAACAGAACACACACTAAACATAAACTTGTATAGTGTCCCTATATCAATAAGGAGCGTATAAAGATATATTTTTACAGCGCGAAAGTGTCCCAAGGCGCTTTACAACAGAACTAGTTTTTTCAGGCACAAAGCCATAGAGTAAATTAGCATAACTAACAGGATGTGAAACCACCAACCAAGCCAAGGGGCCCATTACGATGGCGGGCGGAAGCACCACCGCCGTGCTGGCGGATGCAAAAACCACCAGTTACCGCCGGCACGCAGCAGTCCACACGCCCGCCCAATTACGATGCGAAAAGTAGGCCAAACACCGTTGGCAAGCCAGCAACACCGTCCGCCATCAAAGTGCGCCCGTACATGTAGCGGCGCAGCCCAACTGACACACACCGTCCGACGAAACACGTCCCGCCCGGCGCATAAATTACGATGCCGCAAACAAACGGCTCCCACGGCCAATAGATACCGTACGACAAACCGAAGCGGTAACACGGATGCCGAGCACGGACAACGAAGAAGCGGCTCCCCGAGCATGAATCCAGCACTGCAGGCACTCCCCATGCTTCTGCTGATGCACCACCAAGGACGCAACGCACCGCGGAGACGCAGGTAGGCACACACACAACAAGTGCACGCAAACAGCGCACACAGTGCAAGGGCGGAAAAAGCGGACAACCCCCCACCAGCGCGTGTACACTACACATCCACCATCGCATCCACATATGACACACAGGCCAAATCGTAACATCGCGTAACACATGTGTACACACCACCTGGGACTAGGAACCAACCACCCTGTCACGGCCCCAAAGCGCCGATGACGCCGCCACACATGCGCACAACGCAGAGGCCAACCGCAGCGCCATGCATGCGTCGCACACAGACACAGGGACACAACCAAGCAGCACACACATCAGCCCCACCCCGAACGCACATGACACGTGACAGGCCTGCCACAGACATGACCCCAACGCCCAATTCACGGACAACACCCAACGCCACACAACCGACGCACACATGTCAGTGAAGACACGCAACAGCAGGACACACCCCAGTGTAACAAACATGGCGTAGCACACAGCGGCGGCAACACCAACTAGGAGAAGCAGGGCCCCTTCGGGAAGAGGAACGCCAGTACCACACAGAAACACCCATACCACCCTGCACATATGAACAAGACATATAAAACGGAACACCAAAGAGCCCGGGGACCGACAACAGGTGGCCCAAGAATAACATTCACACACAAGGCCCAACGCAGAGCGGAAAGGCAGCCTGCCGCCCACACAAGGGAGAGCAGACAGCACTGAATGACCTTCCATTCCAACTCCGAAACCACAGCCCTACGACAGAAGCCGGTGAATACAGCCATTGTCCAAGAATAGACCAACACAGGCATGCCGAGGAGACCGACCACAGGGCAGATAGCGCATATCACAGAAGCACACAACGGACGGGGAAGAAAGAAGAAAACACTCCCCCATGTCGGCCACATGCAAGTTAATTGGAAGGAGTCACACAGCACTGACCTTGAACTGTCTGAGAAGCATGTGGGAAGAGGGCCCGTGTCCTCCAAACAAGCCAACAGAACACAAGTCCTGTCTCCCTACGACTACACAGAGCTCACAGCAACCCCGGAGCGTGCACATTGCAGACTGCACACACAGCCGGAGCACGCCACCTCAACGAACCGCTGCGAAATGGCAACCGCAACACACCTACCCAACTACGCCGAACAGCTCAAGCTGTACAAAACCAACCTGTGCCATACATTGGGATGCGATCTCCTGTCCCTGCTGAACGTAAGTTACCGACTGACTTACCGCATCACATTGTTCAGCTGCGTCATGCCCGTCTTCTACTGTCGGAGGTGTCCCTACCAGCATCCCGTCGAGATATGCCTCTCCAACCCGGCATGTCTGAAGGCGGACCTGCTACCACTACTCCTCCCTCTGGACGCACACGACAGGGCCTGCTCTGCCTATGGGGGCATGGCGTATGTGGCCAACATCGCACCCGCACTGAAATGGGACCACTGTGCCTCCACACGACGGATCATCGAGAACAGCTACATCGAATGTCACCCAGCATGCCCCATCATGGTCCTCCAAGGGACAACTTACGAACAACACCTTGACAGCCACCATCCGCTACATTGGCTGGCAAACATGTACACCACCAATGACATGGAAGCCCTGCTGGACGGCATCGCATACCTGACAACCTGTAAATACGTCGGACCACAACGCAGGTTCCCCGAGTGACCTATGATGTCCAACCCCGCACCCATGCTTAGCTTCCGCACGGACTGGCCAGTCACCACCACAACAGCCATACCAAACGACCGGCAACTGTAACCACACCATCAACGACATCGCCATGACATCGGAGATGACCGGGACATGCACACTGTTCCCCATCACATCCAGGAACACCGCATGCATCGTGGGAGGCAGTGGCATGGGCTCTGTGTATCGCACCCACATGGACGGAACTGCACGAACAACCAGGACACGACATGGATCCAGCGCACATGGACACACACACCGCTCAGTGGACATGAATAGGTCGCCTGGAGTCTGTGGGTGCTGCACCCCTCCCACCCCCGCCCCGGGAATCCCATACCAGGACCTTTGCATGGACGACAAGTGCATACAACAACAACACGACCCCAGTGACTGTGACATGTCCAGTAACCACCACAGTGCAACAACAAGTGGCACGCCGCTGCATGCACGCAAGCACATGCCCTGATGTCAACTCACATGCACGCGTGCATGAGGAACAACCGCAGCAGACCTGTCACATGGAACTGAGATGGACTGTGCCCATGATGCCAAGCGGTCTGGTAGGCTACATGTATACCATCTGTGTCAAAGTCCGCAGCTCCGCAGCTATACGTAAATGTACATTAGCACAGCCTTGGCCAAGCAGATGTCACTCTGAAGCCCACATCCCACATGCAACAGCCAATCACATGTAACCCCACACCCTATCCCATTTGCAATCATGCTCAGTATATCCTCAACATGTATTCCGCTGCCAGTAGTGTCCACTATACTGCATCGCAGAGGACAGAAGATACAATATAATGTTTGAAACCAAAACTGTCTCCGCTGACTCATTTCACAAGTACGAATGAGAGAGGATGAGAGTATGTGAAGTACACGGCAGTCGTGACATGACCATGTAGTCCACTGGTATTGGATGTCAACGCAAATGAGTAGCACTACTGTGGAGGACACACATGTGTCGTGTGAAGTCGTATGGACGCAGTGCTCAGGTGGGTGGGTGCGACGGGTAGATGCGCACATGCCAAGTTGGAGCACGCCGTGTTGGGAGGGGTCATGAACAGTACACCACCGCTTCCCTGGGCATTGTGAGAGGACACCTGTCGGGGGAGTGAACACGTGTGTGCACAGCAGCCGGGCACACGTACAAAGCGGTACCAGGCGCACCTCAGCCCACCCTCTGTGGACAAGCTGGATCCTGTTGTGCGCCCACCATGCCCCTTGACAAGGCACCCCCAGCCCCAGTCGACCAGGTGTAACCCCAACATAGTCAATCCGCACAGGCGATACAGGGCACGGGATGGCAGTGGAGCATGGTGTGTGAGAGGTCTCCTCGCGCTCCTCCTGGTCATATCACGCAGGCAATAGAACCTCAACGTCTAGCATGGCACAAGTCACATGGAAGTGTAGGGGGACGCACCACAGCACGAGCAGCACTGACGTCACGGGAGGTGGCTCGCACCATCCCATCCATTGCCCATCATACCAACCATGCCACATGCCATTGCGACTAAGTGCAAGCGCGTGCGCCACCACCCCCGAGCCCTCCCCAGAGAGGCCAAAGAGTGAATGTGTGGGCCATCAGCCACAGACGGACGCGGCCTGGCCGCAAGGGCAGCCACAGCCACTGGGTGTCGCAGGTGGCGGATCCGGAAGGCGAAGACTGTGATGCATAGTCCATGCAGGCCGGGTCTCCATTTGGGGCACCACGCAGGTGGATGGCGTCCCGCAACACATCATACCCTGAGACAGCCCACTGGTGCAACTGGACCCACACATACACTCCTTGCCCTCTCTGGTGCGAGCTTGGGGCTGCCTGTGCAAGCGCTAGCCTCGCAGGTGAGCATGCATATTGGGGGAGCGAGGGGAGGACATGAGGGCTGGGGCGAAGATGACTGTATCACTGTCAGTTAGTACAAGGGATGACCCAGATGTGGAAAGGAAGAGATGTGTCCCGTGTGTACTGCAACTAGTCGCCAATCCAACTACCCCCATGTCCGGAATGTAAGCCCGCACCTAGGCCCGCCCATCCGCCACATCGAACATACCACCAGCACGACAACCTTCCCATTCGAAACACTGACTGGGGGTGGCGACCAGTGTACAATCATGTGTAGCCTACCCACGCGTACATGTGGGCCCTCCATGATCCATGTCACCTGCGGCAAAGTCATGACATGCGCAATGAGGGAAGTGAGGAGAGCTGCCCGCCCCACGCGCAGAAGGTGCATCAGCTCCACAGACCCAGCAGCGAGTCCAGCAGGGGTCACATGTGCAGGGGCAGCTGTGCCTGGTGTGAAGGCACATGCATATAGACAGCACATCGACCAATGTGTAGTCTGCCCACATCTACAGTCCATCATCATGCGGACATAGGAATTGAACACAGGGCAACACATCTTAGTGGGTGCACCCACCGTGACCAACAATGCGCAATCATCGACGTACCCGCCCTGTGCATGGCCCCCACCCAACGGAGGCACATCCAGTGCCACCATCCCACACACACAAGCCTTCCACGGAACATGCTGTGTCCAATGGTCAGTACAGAGTCAGCGCCCATCTGGTGGATCCTGAACAGGAGACACATGCACACACATGCCAGCTCCCACTATGTACGACTGCCACCTGGCACGTGCAATGTAACCTCTCACCTGTGACGTGTGACTGCAAGCACACAGCCGTCTTGGCATGGGGCTGTCAATGTGGACACCTGTCAATGTTTCGGGAGGTGTGATCCGTACAGTGCTGTACATAGGGTGCAGTGCTGACACCTACTACTGTCTCATATCCCCTCGTGCCACAGGTCCCACTTGTTTTGGCCGCTCAGCCTGTGCCCACATCGTCGTCGCCGTGTGCCATACTCATCCAGCCGCGGAAGCAGTTCCATGCTCAGCAGACATTCATGTTGCCGTGGCGTTGCCGCTTGACGGATATGCAGTCAGTCCCCATCAGCACGCCCGCAAGTCATTGGGGCCTAGATCCCAATGTGCATGCACATGGCAGTGGTTTGTATCACTAGCCATTGCCATTGTTGGGAGACCTGTGTAAGTGTATTGTGGCCGTGCCGTCCCAGCTTGACAGCTGGGCTGTGGCTCATGTGCTTGCTCAGTCATGTCAGTGATGTGTATGCGAAATTGCTATGTGTCATGTTGCATTGACATGTGTCCTCTGCCATTGTCCCTAGGCGGAGACCGAACATTGACCGCCCATACCAATTGCTGGCGGACATGGACGATACAGAGGTTATTAGGAAGTTTCGGCTGGACAGGCCAACCCTGCATCGACTGTGTGCCATGTTAGAACCCCATCTCCGTCCCCGCAGGGTGTATCCGACTGCTGTCACCCCCACGGCTAAGGTGATGGCCGCCATGCATTTCTTCGCCACTGGGTCATTCCAGCACACAGTGGGCAGTGGAGGAGGGATGTCCCAGCCCATGTTCAGCAAGGTGCTGAGGGATGTACTGGCAGCCATGATGCTGTACCGGAACAGGTACATCCGCTTCCCCAGGGCTCGTGAATTGGCGGCAGTGAAGGGTGCATTCTATGCCCTTGGCAGAATCCCACACGTCGTTGGAGCCATTGACTGCACACATGTCGGCCTTGTTCCACCACAGGCCACTGAGCACCTGTACCGCAACAGGAAGCACACGCACTCCCTGAATGTGCAAGTGGTGTGCCTTGCGGACATGGTGATCACCCACGTGTGTGCAAAGTTCCCAGGCTCGGCCCATGATGCACACATAATGCGCAACAGCATCTTGCCACGACTGATGTCCAATATGCAACAGGATCGTGCCTGTATTGTCGGTGAGTATGTGGAGTGGTGTAGCGTGCTGGCTGTGCGATGCTGTCCCCTGTCCAGTTGGATTAGCAACGGTTCTCTGTGTCCCTCACACCCAGGTGACTCTGCGTATCCGAATGGGGCATGGCTGCTCAGTCCATTGAGGAATCCTCGCACCCCAGCAGACGATCGCTACAATGAGGCACATGGGAGGACCAGACGTGTGGTCGAGCGTACCTTTGGCCTCCTCAAGTCCAGGTTCAGGTGCCTGGACTGCACCGGGGTGCGCTGGCGTACTCCCCACAGAAGGTGTGCCGGATAGTGGTGGCGTGCTGCATGCTGCACAATCTGGCCATTCGGAAGCAGATCCCCCTCATCGTGGATGACGGAGATCAACCAGGGCCCCAGCCCGCAGACCAGGACAGCTCGAGTGAGGAGGACAGCGGAGAGGAGGAAGCTGGTAATGTGCGGCAGCAGCTCATCGCCCGCTACTTCACTTGACGGTGAGTGTCCATGTACGACGGCTGATGTGGCTGTATCTGTGCAGGTGTGTGTGTGCTGTGTCAGGGTGGCCGTTTGTTCACTGCGTGCTGAGTGT
>CAWUFW010027950.1:0-24139 GCA_963921515.1 Calotriton arnoldi
CGAAAACATTTTGTTCCAACACAGTGTTATGCGGCACTGTTAGACTTGGCATCTTTGGGCGTGTTTCCCCTGACTTTTGCTTTCTGACCTCCTGTTTTGACTCTGTTTTTGCTGGTGTAATGATTCTGCACGACTTTCCTCACTGCGGTCCAGTGGGAAAGTGCAAGTGCTCCTGTATAAAATGTGTTATGGATTGGTGTTTCCATGATTGGCCTATTTGGTTTATGTGTCAGTCCCTTGTAAGTGCACTGCGAGTGCCAGGGCCTATAGACCAAATGTTGTTGGTGGGCTGCAGCACTGGATTGTGCCACCCACGCAAACAGCCAGTAAAGTGTAACTCGGGCCTGCCATCGCAGAGCCTGTGCGCAGCCTGGGGCTGCCATGTCGACTTGGCAAGTGCACACACTCGCAAGTCCCTAAACCTTCCCTTTGCTACATGTTAGTCACCCCTAAGGTAGGCCCAAGGTACCCCTGTGGGCAGGGTGCGGTGTATGGAAGGTAGGACATGCCCGGGTGTGTGCGGCATGTCCTGATAGTGAATTACAGCCTAGTTCGTTTTTCACTATTGCAAGGCTACCTGTTCCCCTAGGCCAGAACGGGCAGTTTTGATTATTACAGTTTATAATCCTAACTGACCCCGGGAACGTGGTGAAATTCGAGTTTAGTATGCCTGGACTCAGAATGATAAAATTCATCTTTTAGTGAAGTTGGTTTTAACATTCTGTGTTTGAAAATACCACTTTTAGAAAGTGGGTATTTTCTTGTCTAACCATCCAAGCCTGCCTCTACGAGGTTGTGTATTCCTTGTCTGGAGTGTGACTGACAGGGGCTGGGGGATGCCAGGAGACAGGGTGAGTCAGCGCAGGGCTGAATAGCAAGATCTACATGTAGATGGGTGGGAGGGGTCGCACCTGGGCCCTGAATAGGACAGTGCCTTCCCTCCACAATGCTGGCTCCACCTCCTGTGGTGCGTCTGATGTCCCTGGCCTACTCACTGAAAGAAGGGACGGAGACTTGTCAACAAAGTGCTCCAGAACTGGTTTGGACTAGGCAAAGGCCTCTCTGCCGTCAGAGAACAAAGGAATTTGGGATATAAATATTGGGGCCCTGACCCCATGAATTTAGATCTCGCTGGAATCAAGGAACCTGCCAAGACGAAGAGCTGGAAGAGCTGCCAGGAGGAGTACTGCCCCTTTGCTGTGTTGTTGCTTTGTTGGGTTGGCCTGCAGTTGCTGCTTCTGTCTTGGGCAGTGAAAGGACTGGACTGAACTTTCTACAAACTTGTGCTGAGCATCTCCAAGGGCCTGGAACCGAGCTGGCCTCCTGTTAAGAAGTCTCAGGGACTGCAAAGACTTCACAAGCCTCTGGGTACCGCTTCTGGAACGCTGTTTCAGTTGCCACAGAGGAAGGGAACCGCAACCGACTCCGTCAACCCAATCCATCCCTGGCCGGTGACCTGGTTGCACCGCAGACCGCATCGCCCCGCTTCGCATCGCAACCCTGGTCTCACCGTGGGCGGCGTCCGACGCCGCCAACATCGAGCCGCTGCTTGCACCGTGACCTGTGGGCACCGCAGTTCGCATCGCATCGCTTCACTGAACCAGCCGGACCCGACCGACGCGGTCGCTGCAACTGGCTCAAGAAGAGTCGAGACCGCACCGCATTTGGGGCACCGCTCGCACGTCTGCGACGCACCGCTCCGACTCGCACCGCTGTCGGACGCCAGCTCCGGCACTCCGGCTAGGTCGCCTGCATCGCAACCTGTCAGCACCGCATCGAGCATCGTCTCACCCTGCATCGCACGCCTTGGACTCACCGACTCCGGTCTGCACGACGCTCATCGAGCCGCTGCCTGCACCGCATCGAGGGACACCGCACCTTGCATCGCTCCGTCTTGCACCGCAACCGCGACGAACGCCGACCGGCTCGTACACTACGTACCAGCCACAACGAGAAAGGTACTGTAACCGAGTCTGTTCATGACTCTGCTGGCCCGTATCGACGCGGTCGGCTGGAACTGTTAGACTCTGTGGTTTTCAGCATCGCGGTAGGCTCGGACGGAGCTACCGACTCGTACGAACTTTGCTTTTGTGCTATTCCGGCAAAGAAGAAGTTACCGTATCAAGCATTCATTTAGTAAAGTATAGTATTGTGGATTTTTGTCGTAATTGGTCTTGTCTTGAGTATATAAAATATTGGTTATTTTTCTAAACTGGTGTGGTGTCCGTTTGTAGTGCTTACACTGTATTACTGTTGGTTATGTGCAAATGCTTTACACACTGCCTCTGAATTAAGCCTGACTGCTCGTGCCAAGCTACCACGAGGGTGAGCAGGGGTTACTTCACGAGTGTAACACCCTTACCCTGACTAGGAAGAAGGGTCCCTACTTGGACAAAGGTGCAAGCCCTTGCCAACTAGAGATCCCATTTCTAACATTGGTTGTCAGCGGTGAGGATAGGACTTGTGTTTGCACTTGACTTACAGTGATTGGTGTGCACTACTACCATATCGCAGACCATTACGTACCACATACTGGTTCTTTTTCTTTTGGCCTATTTTTGATCTTGCCAGTTTTCAACTCACTACTTTTGTCATGCCTGAATCAATTGCATCATCCGTTGCATCTCTGGAAGTTATCTTTGAGGAGGATAGGTTGGAATCCTATGCCGTAAAGGAGCTACGAGCGATTTGTAAAAACCTGAAAGTCCAAATTAAAGGCCTCACAAGGAAGGAGGAGCTACAGAAGGCGCTGAGGGCCTGGGTAGCAGCCAGACATGCCAATGGGCAGCCTGGTGATCTCAGTGAGGAGGTGGAGGAGCCTATTTCCAGGGTGGATGTGGTTTTGGGTAGGGGGAACCCGCCAGATCAGGCAGCAGCAGTCTGTCCCCAGAGGAGCTGGAGGACACGCTGGGAGGCAAGGCAGTTTGAGCTGCAGAAGCTCAGACTGGAGAGTGAGCGGGAGGAGAAGAGATTGGCCATAGAGGAGAGGAAGATGCTCTTAGAGCACGAGAGAGAACTGAAGGAGCTAGAACTTAGGAGTAAGTCAGGCTCAGATGGTGGCAGCAATTCGTCCAGAGAGGCAGACAGGATTGTGCACATTCCCAAGAACGTAGGCAAGGAGTTCAAGAAGGGGGATGACATACAAAGGTGGTTTCAGGGTTATGAGGCAGCCATACACATGAATGGGGTCCCTGAGGAGAATTGGGGAGCAGGATTGTGGCCACTTTTCCCGGAAGAAGCAAGGGATGCTCTGATAGCTTTGGGTAAGGGGTATCACCTCACCTATGCTGACATGAAGGATGCCCTTCTCACGAAGTATGGTCTTACTCCTGAAAAGTACAGGGATCAGTTCAGGTCCAGTAAGAAGTCTGATGCCAACACTTGGTTAGAATGTGTGGATGTGTTCTGCAGGTCTCTGGATGGTTGGGTGAAGGGCAGTAGTGTAAGAGATTTTCAGGGGCTCTACAACTTGATTGCATGGGAGCACTTGTCTAGTCTATGTTTTGCAGATCTGCGCCAGCACCTAGTTGATAGTAAGCTAACTGACCCCAGGAAGCTTGCTATGGAAGCGGACCGCTGGGTGAGTACCAGGGTCCACAAGAAAGCGTTTGGGGGAGACTCAGCCAAAGGTGGGCAGGGTCCCCAGCAGAAAGGTGGGGGGGACAAGGGTAAAGCACAGGAGTTCTCTAAAGGGCCCCAAACTAGTACCCAGGGTAAAGGTTCCCAGCCCCCGGTGATAAGAAGAAAGGGGTCTCCACAGGGAAGCCTGTTGAGACCGGCCCCGCAAGTGTTATGCATGTGACCAGGTAGGTCACTTTAAGGGGACCCCAAGTGCCCGAAGGGGACACAGCCACCCACCGGTGGACAGTCCAAAGTGTTGGCTAGTGTAGCGCCCGGGGAGGAGGGGTGCCCACAGGAGGGTGGGGATCCCGCAGAAATGACCCTTGTCTCACTAGGGGACAGTGAGATGGTCCCAGGAAACCAGGTGCCCCCTAACACAAAGAAATATAGCACCTGGGTGACCATTAATGGGAACAGGGTAGAGGCTCTCAGAGACACTGGAGCCAGTGTGACCTCAGTCCGGTGTCACCTGATGTCTGAGAAGCAAGTAGTCCCAGGAGCATTCCACCAAGTAGTCGCTGTCGACAACTCAGAGCGCCAATGTATGGTGGCGCAGGTTCCCTTTGAATGGGGGGGGTCTCAGGTCCCTTGAGAGTGGTTGTGAGCCCTACCATGCCTGTAGATTGTCTGCTAGGAAACGACCTCGAGCAGTCCTTATGGAAGGAGGTTGAGCTCAGGTCTCACTTGGAGATGCTTGGGTTGCCAGAGTGGGCATGCGTGTCTACTCGGTCAATGGCAGCCAGAAAGGGTGATCAAGAGGACTTGGAGCCTGAAACAGTGGCCCAAGTCCCTGCCAAGAGAAAGGGCAGGGGCGCTGGAAACCGGCCCCGAAGTTCCCACGGACCGGGAGGAGGCGGACCTCGAGGGGGACGCCCCGGTGCCTACAGGGGAGCAGGTAGCCGAACTGGGAGACATCTCTGAGCTGACCCATTGGCAGCAAGAAGGGGGTCCCACCAGGGAGGAGTTCTGCAGGGAGCAGAACGAGTGCCCTACTCTGGAGGGTCTGCGGTGGCAGGCTGCAGACCAGGCAGCTGGTAATCAGTCCGGGTCACATCTGATCTACTGGGAGAGTGGTCTCCTAAACAGTGAGCCTAAGGTTGCTGAGCCTGGGTCAGCCCGTGTGCTGGTGGTACCCCAGCGCTTCAGGACCTTCCTACTGGGTCTGGCTCATGACGTGCCTTTGGCAGGACATTTGGGGCAGGACAAGACCTTTGACAGGCTTGTCACCCACTTCTTTTGGCCCCAAATGCGAAGGCAGTCAGATGCACACTGTAGGTCTTGCCAAACTTGCCAGGCAAGTGGTAAGAGTGGGAGGAAGGTCAAAGCTCCTCTCCAACCTTTTCCTGTTGTTGGAACACCCTTTGAAAGGGTAGGGATGGATATTGTGGGGCCACTGGATCCCAAGACAGCCATGGGCAACAGGTACATCCTGGTCTTGGTGGACCATGCCACCCGGTACCCGGAGGCAATCCCTCTCAGGACAACGACGGCACCAGTGGTGGGCCGGGCGTTAATGGGGATCTTTTCCCGTGTGGGATTCCCCAGAGAGGTGGTTTCTGATAGGGGGACCAATTTCATATCGAAGTATATGACATCCCTGTGGAAGGAGTGTGGGGTAACCTACAAGTTCACCACTCCTTACCACCCACAAGAAACGGTCTGGTGGAGAGATTCAACCAGACCTTGAAAGGCATGATCAAGGGTCTAACAGAACCCATGAGGCGTAAGTGGGACGTCCTCTTGCCATGCCTACTCTTTGCATACAGGGAGGTGCCTCAGAAGTCTCTTGGGTACAGCCCCTTTGAGCTCCTGTATGGCCACCCTGTCAGAGGACCTCTGAGTTTGGTAAAGGAAGGCTGGGAGGCAGCTCCCAGGAAAACTCCCCAGGATGTATTTAGCTACATGCTGGCCTTTAGAAACCAAACTGCCCGCTTCAGGAAACTCGCTCAGGCGAACCTAGAAGCAAGCCAGGAGGAAATGAAGAGATGGTATGACCAGAATGCCACTCTGGTCGAATTTCAACCTGGGCAAAAAGTGTGGGTCATGACCCCAGTGGCACCTTGTGCCTTGCAGGACAAGTGGACTGGGCCATATGAGGTAAAGGAGCGCAAAAGTGACGTCACCTACCTGGTGGATTTGCAGGCTCCAAGGAACCCTTTGAGGGTCCTTCACGTGAACCGCCTCAAGCCCCACTTCGAGAGGTCCGAAGTGAGTATGCTCTTGGCGACAGATGATGGGGTGGAAGAGGAGAGTGAGCCTCTCCCTGACCTCCTGTCTATCAAGGAGCATGATGGGTCAGTAGAGGGTGTGATCCTCTCCCCTACTCTGACTCAGGAGCAGCAGGGGGACTGTCGCCAGTTGTTGGGACAGTTCGCCCCACTGTTCTCTCTGACCCCCGGTGTTACTCACTGGTGTACCCATGACGTGGACACTGGTGACAGCCCTCCTGTGAAGCACAAGATTTACAGGTTGACTGACCGGGTCAGAGCCAGCATCAAGGAGGAGGTCTCTAAGATGTTGGCGTTAGGGGTGATTGAGCCCTCCCACAGCCCTTGGGCCAGCCCAGTGGTCTTGGTCCCAAAGGCTGCGGCGCACGGTGCCACTCCAGAACTCCGGTATTGTGTGGACTACCGTGGGCTCAATGCCGTCACCAGGACTGACGCGCACCCCATCCCCAGAGCTGATGAGCTCATTGATCGGTTGGGAGCTGCCCGGTTCCTCAGCACGTTTGATTTGACGTCTGGGTACTGGCAGATTGCCTTAACCGATGGGGCCAAGGAGAGATCAGCATTCTAAACCCCAGAAGGTCATTACCAATTCCGGGTGATGCCCTTTGGGTTGAAGAATGCCCCTGCCACCTTTCAGAGGTTGGTCAATCAGGTGTTGGCTGGGCTGGAGGATTTCAGTGCCGCCTACCTGGATGACATTGCTGTGTTGAGTTCCAGCTGGGAAGAACATTTACAGCACCTTGAGAAAGTGTTAAGGGCTCTGCAAGGTGCAGGCCTCACGATCAAGGCCAGTAAGTGCCAGATCGGGCAGGGTTCTATGGTGTACTTGGGACACCAGGTAGGAAGCGGCCAGGTGGCGCCACTACAACCCAAGATTGACACCATTCTGGCTTGGGAGCCCCCCAAGACCCAGACAGAGGTGAGAGCCTTCTGAGGTCTCACCGGTTACTATAGGAGATTTGTTAAGGGCTATGGCACCATCGTTGCCCCCTTAACAGAGCTGACCTCTAAGAGGCAGCCCAGGAAAGTGATCTGGACTGAGTCCTGCCAGAAAGCTTTTGATGCCCTGAAGGCAGCCATGTGCAAAGCGCCCGTGCTCAAGGCACCTGACTTCTCCAAAGAATTCGTCGTGCAGACTGACGCTTCAGAGCATGGTGTGGGAGCGGTGCTCTCACAACTGAACGAAGAGGGCCTGGATCAGCCTGTAGTCTTCCTTAGCAGGAGACTACTTCCCAGGGAACAGAGGTGGAGTGCCATAGAAAGGGAAGCTTTTGCTGTGGTCTGGGCACTCTAGAAGTTGAGGCCATACCTGTTTGGGACTCACTTCCGGGTTCAGATGGACCACAGGCCCCTCAGATGGTTGATGCAAATGAGGGGTGAATCCAAAACTGCTGAGGTGGTCCATCTCCCTACAGGGAATGGACTTTACGGTGGTACACCGTCCTGGTACAGAACACGCCAACGCAGATGGTCTGTCCAGGTTCTTCCGCCTTAGTGAAGAGAACTCCAATGGGGTTGGGTAGTTCTCCCTACTTTCAGCTGGAGGGGACATGTGTTAGACTTGGCATCTTTTGGCGTGTTTCCCCTGACTTTTTGCTTTCTGACCTCCCGGTTTTGACTCTGTTTTTGCTGGTGTAATGATTCTGCGCACTTTCCTCACTGCTGTCCAGTGGGAAAGTGCAAGTGCTCCTGTATAAAATGTGTTATGGATTGGTGTTTCCATGATTGGCCTATTTGGTTTATGTGTCAGTCCCTTGTAAAGTGCACTGCGAGTGCCAGGGCCTATAGACCAAATGCTGTTGGTGGGCTGCAGCACTGGATTGTGCCACCCACCCAAACAGCCCGTAAAGTGTAACTCGGGCCTGCCATCGCAGAGCCTGTGCGCAGCCTGGGGCTGCCATGTCGACTTGGCAAGTGCACACACTTGCAAGTCCCTAAACCTTCCCTTTGCTACATGTTAGTCACCCCTAAGGTAGGCCCAAGGTACCCCTGTGGGCAGGGTGCGTTGTATGCGAAAGGTAGGACATGCCCGGGTGTGTGCGGCATGTCCTGATAGTGAATTACAGCCTAATTCGTTTTTCACTATTGCAAGGCTACCTGTTCCCCCTAGGCCAGAATGGGCAGTTTTGATTATTACAGCTTATAATCCTAACTGACCCCGGGAACATGGTAGAAGTTCGAGTTTAGTATGCCTGGACTCAGAATGATAAAATGCAGCTTTTAGTGAAGTTGGTTTTAACATTCTGTGTTTGAAAATACCACTTTTAGAAAGTGGGTATTTTCTTGTCTAACCATCCAAGCCCGCCTCTGCGAGGTTGTGTATTCCTTGTCTGGAGTGTGAGTGACAGGGGCTGGGGGATGCCAGGAGACAGGGTGAGTCAGTGCAGGGCTGAATAGCAAGATCTACATGTAGATGGGTGGGAGGGGTCGCACCTGGGCCCTGAATAGGACAGTGCCTTCCCTCCACAATGCTGGCTCCACCTCCTGTGGTGCGTCTGATGTCCCTGGCCTACTCATTGAAAGAAGGGACGGAGACTTGTCAACAAAGTGCTCCAGAACTGGTTTGGACTAGGCAAAGGCCTCTCTGCCGTCAGAGAACAAAGGAATTTGGGATATAAATATTGGGGCCCTGACCCCATGAATTTAGATCTCGCTGGAATCAAGGAACCTGCCAAGACGAAGAGCTGGAAGAGCTGCCAGGAGGAGTACTGCCCCTTTGCTGTGTTGTTGCTTTGTTGGGTTGGCCTGCAGTTGCTGCTTCTGTCTTGGGCAGTGAAAGGACTGGACTGAACTTTCTACAAACTTGTGCTGAGCATCTCCAAGGGCCTGGAACCGAGCTGGCCTCCTGTTAAGAAGTCTCAGGGACTGCAAAGACTTCACAAGCCTCTGGGTACCGCTTCTGGAACGCTGTTTCAGTTGCCACAGAGGAAGGGAACCGCAACCGACTCCGTCAACCCAATCCATCCCTGGCCGGTGACCTGGTTGCACCGCAGACCGCATCGCCCCGCTTCGCATCGCAACCCTGGTCTCACCGTGGGCGACGTCCGACGCCGCCAACATCGAGCCGCTGCTTGCACCGTGACCTGTGGGCACCGCAGTTCGCATCGCATCGCTTCACTGAACCAGCCGGACCCGACCGACGCGGTCGCTGCAACTGGCTCAAGAAGAGTCGAGACCGCACCGCATTTGGGGCACCGCTCGCACGTCTGCGACGCACCGCTCCGACTCGCACCGCTGTCCGACGCCAGCTCCTGCACTCCGGCTAGGTCGCCTGCATCGCAACCTGTCAGCACCGCATCGAGCATCGTCTCACCCTGCATCGCACGCCTTGGACTCACCGACTCCGTCTGCACGACGCTCATCGAGCCGCTGCCTGCACCGCATCGAGGGACACCGCACCTTGCATCGCTCCGTCTTGCACCGCAACCGCGACGAACGCCGACTGGCTCGTACACTACGTACCAGCCACAACGAGAAAGGTACTGTAACCGAGTCTGTTCATGACTCTGCTGGCCCGTATCGACGCGGTCGGCTGGAACTGTTAGACTCTGTGGTTTTCAGCATCGCGGTAGGCTCGGACGGAGCTACCGACTCGTACGAACTTTGCTTTTGTGCTATTCCGGCAAAGAAGAAGTTACCGTATCAAGCATTCATTCGTAAAGTATAGTATTGTGGATTTTTGTCGTAATTGGTCTTGTCTTGAGTATATAAAATATTGGTTATTTTTCTAAACTGGTGTGGTGTCCGTTTGTAGTGCTTACACTGTATTACTGTTGGTTATGTGCAAATGCTTTACACACTGCCTCTGAATTAAGCCTGACTGCTCGTGCCAAGCTACCACGAGGGTGAGCAGGGGTTACTTCACGAGTGTAACACCCTTACCCTGACTAGGAAGAAGGGTCCCTACTTGGACAAAGGTGCAAACCCTTGCCAACTAGAGATCCCATTTCTAACATGTGCACTCATGCAATTAGCCAGTCACTATCCATCTTCTCCTGCAATTACCCAGAGACTACCCTTGCACTCCATACAATCACCCAAGCACTACCCATGGAATTATGCAATCACTCAGGCAGATCTATTACATGTCTCAGTTTCTAGGTTTTACTATATTCCAGAAATATTGTATACATATTTCTTTTAGATGTGATGATGATTTGAAAATGTAGAGAAATATGTATGCATGCTTCTAACAATTTGGTGAGACTTGTAGTTGAGTCATGTAATAGTCTGCTGTTTTATTTTTCGCTAGGCCCAACACTCATGCAGTTATAAAAACACCCAAGTACTACCCATGCAGTCTTCCAATGATCCAGGCACTACATATGCACTGCTGTAATCACTCAGGCATTACTGCTGCACTCATGCAATCGCCCAGGCACTACCTATGCACTCATGCAGTCACCAAGGTATTACCCATGCACTCTTTCAATCATGTATCCACTACTCATGCACTTATATAATCACCCAGGCACTACCGTTGCACTAATTCAATCACGGAGGCACTATCCTTGTACTTATGTAATCACTCAGCCAGTAGTCATGCTGTTAAGAAATCACCCAGGCACTACCTTTGCACTCTTTTATTCACTCAGGCACTACCTCAGTAGTCCTGCAATCACCCAAGAAGTACCCATGCACTTATAAAATCACCCAGTCACTTCTGATGTAGTCATGTAAATCCCCAGATATTACCCCTGTAGTCATGCAATCACACAGGCGTTACCTATGTACTCCTTTAATCCCCCAGACGTTACCCCTGTTCTCATGCAATCACCAATGCATTAGGTATACAGTGCTTCATTCAGCCAGCCACTATCTTTGCACTCTTTCAATCACGCAAGCACTACTCTTGTACTTATGTAATCACTCAGCCAGTACTCATGCACTTATAAAATCACCCAGGCACTACCTTTGCACTCCTGTAACCACTAAGGCAGTACCTTAGTACTTCTGTAATCACCCAGGCAGTACTCATGGACTTATAAAATCACCTACTCACTTCCTATATATTCCAGTAATCCCCCAGATATTACCCCTGCAGTCATGCAATCACCCAGGCACTAGTTATGTACTACCCCTGCAGTCATGCAATCATGCAGGCTGTACCTATGCAGTCAAGCAATAACCCACACACTACCCTTGCAGTCATAGAATCACCCAGGCCCTACTGTTGCACTCATCTATTCTCGTAGTTACTACTCCATTACTCATCTATGCCTTCAGGTGCTATTTTTACACTTATTCATGCACTCAATGTTTATGTGTGCACTCATGCAATTAGCCAGTCACTATCCATCTTCTCCTGAAATTACCCAGTGACTACCCTTGCACTCATACAATCACCCAAGCACTACCCATGGAGTTATGTAATCACTCAGGCAGATCTATTACATGTCTCAGTTTCTAGGTTTCACTGTATTCCATAAATATTGTATACATATTTCTTTTAGATGTGATGATGATTTAAAAACATAGAGACATATGTATGCATGCTTCTAACAATATGGAGAGACTTGTAGTTGAGTCATGTAATAGTCTGCTGTTTTATATTTCGCAAGGCCCAACACGCATGCAGTTATAAAACAGCCAAGTACTACCCATGCAGTCTTCCAATGATCCAGGCACTACATATGCACTTCTGTAATCACTCAGGCATTACTGCTGCACTCATGCAATCACCCAGGCACTACCTATACACTCATGCAGTCACCAATGTATTACCCATGCACTCTTTCAATCATGTAGCCACTACTCATGCACTTATATAATCACCCAGGCACTACCGTTGCACTACTTAAATCACGGAGGCACTACCCTTGTACTTATGTAATCACTCAGCCAGTAGTCATGCTATTAAAAAATCACCCAGGCACTACCTTTTCACTCCTTTATTCACTCAGGCACTACCTCAGTAGTCCTGCAATTACCCAAGAAGTACCCATACACTTATAAAATCACCCAGTCACTTCCTATGTAGTCATGTAAATCCCCAGATATTACCCCTGTGTCATGCAATCACTCAGGCGTTACCTATGTATCCTTTAATCCCCCAGACGTTACCCCTGTACTCATGCAATCACCAATTCATTAGGTATACAGTGCTTCATTCAGTCAGCCACTATCTTTGCACTCTTTAATTCACGCAGGCACTACTCTTGTACTTATGTAATCACTCAGCCAGTACTCATGCACTTATAAAATCACCCAGGCACTACATTTGCACTCCTGTAATCACTCAGGTAGTACCTTAGTACTTCTGTAATCACCCAGGCAGTACTCATGGACTTATAAAATCACCTACTCACTTCCTATGAATTCCAGTAATCCCCCAGATATTACCCCTGCAGTCATGCAATCACCCAGGCAGTAGTTATGTACTACCCCTGCAGTCATGCAATCATGCAGGCTGTACCTATGCAGTCAAGTAATAACCCACACAGTACCCTTGCAGTCATAGAATCACCCAGGCTCTACTGTTGCACTCATATATTCACGCAGGTACTACTCCATGACTCATCTATGCCTTCAGGTGCTATTTTTACACTTATTCATGCACTCAATGTTTATGTGTGCACTCATGCAATTAGCCAGTCACTATTAATCTTCTCCTGCAATTACCCAGTGACTACCCTTGCACTCATACAATCACCCAAGCACTACCCATGGAGTTATGCAATCACTCAGGCAGATCTATTACATGTCTCAGTTTCTAGGTTTCACTATATTCCGGAAATATTGTATACATATTTCTTGTAGATTTGATGATGATATGAAAATGTAGAGACATATGTATGCATGCTTCTAACAGTATGGAGAGACTTGTAGTTGAGTCATGTAATAGTCTGCTGCTTTATATTTCGCTAGGCCCAACACTCATGCAGTTATAAAAACACCCAAGTACTACCCATGCAGTCGTCCAATGATCCGGGCACTACATATGCACTGCTGTAATCACTCAGGCATTACTGCTGCACTCATGCAATCACCCAGGCACTACCTATGCACTCATGCAATCACCAAGGTATTACCCATGCACTCTTTCAATCATGTAGCCACTACTCATGCACTTATATAATCACCCAGGCACTACCCCTCCACTCATGCAATTACCCAGGCATTATTCCTGTAGTCATGGAATCACCTAGGCATTATCGCTGCAGTATACAATCAGACAGGCATTACAAAAGCACTTCTTAAATCATCCAGCTAGTACCCATGCACTTATGTAATGACCCAGGCACTACCCTTGCATTCTTCAAATCACCCAGGCACTAGGCCTGTACTCTTTCAATCACCCAACCAGTATCTATGCACTTATAAAATCACCCAGGCACTATCTATGCACTCCTCCAATCACCCAGGCAATACCACTAAACTCATACAACCTCCCACACATTACCCCTGCACTCATGCAATCACCCACACTTTACTCATGCACTGCGCCAATCTACCAGACATTACCCCTGCACTTATGCAATCACCCAGGCATTACCCATGCACTCTTTCAATTACTTAGGCAGTACCCATGGACTCTGCGCCTCTGTTCCTTCTTTCTGCACTTCTTGTGTGTCTTTCTGCACCTGTCACTTCTTTCTGCACCCCTTTTAGGTCTTTCTGCATCCCTGTTGCCTCTTTCTACACCTCTGTTCTTTCTTTCTGCACTTCTTTTGTTTTTTTCTGTACATCTCTTGCTTCTTTCTGTACCCCTCATGCCTCTTTCTGCACCCCTCTTCTCTCTTTTTGCACCCCTCTTGCCTCTTTCTGCACCTCTGTTACTTCTTTCTGCACTACTTTTGTTTCTTTCTGCACCTCTCTTGTTTCTTTCTGTATCCCTTTTGCCTCTTTCTCCACCCCACTTCCCCCTTTTTGCATCTCTGTTGTTTCTTTATGCACTTCTATTGCTTCTTTTTGCACCCCTCTTGCCTCTCTGTCCACCCCTCTTCCCTCTTTCTGCACTTCTGTTACTTCTTTCTGCACTTATCTTGATTCTTTCTGCACCTCACTTGCCTCTTTCTGCACATATGTTGCCTCTTTCTGTAACTCTCTTGCTTCTTTCTACACCTCCCTTGCCTCTTTCTGCACCTCTCTTTCCTCTTTCTGCACCATTCTTCCTTCTTTCTGTACCTCTGTTACTTCTTTCTTCACCTGTCTTGTCTCTTTCTGCACCCTTTGTGCCTCTTTGAGAACCTCTGTTGCTTCTTTCTGCAGTTCTCTTCCTCTTTTTGCACCCCTCCTGCCTCTTTCTGTACTCCTCTTGCGTCTTTGTGCACCTCCCCTACTCCTTTCTGCACCCCTCTTGCCTCTTTTTCCACCTCTGTTGGTTCTTTCTGCACCTCTTTTGCTTCATTCTGTACTTCACTTGCCTCTTTCTGTACCCCTCGTGCCTTTTTATGCACTCCTCTTCCCTCTTTCTGCACTCCTCTTGCCTCTTTCTGCACCTCTGTTCCTTCTTTCTGCATTTTTTTGCTTCTTGCGGTACCTCTCTTTCTTCTTTCTGCATCCCTCTTGCTTCTTTCTGCACCCCTCCTGCCTCTTTCTTTACCCCTCTTGTCTCTTTGTGCACTTCTCCTACCCCTTTCTGTACCCCTCTTGCCTCTTTTTCCACCTCTGTTGATTCTTTGTGCACCTCTTTTGTTTCGTTCTATATTTCACTTGCCTCTTTCTGTACCCCTCTTGCCTCTTTCTGCACCTCTGTTGGTTCTTTCTGCACTGATCTGGTTTCTTCCTGCACCTCTGTTCCAAATTTCTACATCCCTCTTGCCTTTTTCTGCACCTCTCTTCCCTCTTTCTGCACCTCTCTTGCCTCAGTATGCCCACCTGTTCCCTCTTGCTGCACCCCTGTTGCCTCTTTCTGTAACCCTATTGCCTCTTTCTGCACCTCTGTTCCTTCTTTGTGTACTTCTTTTTTTTCTTTGCGCACATCTCCTGCTTCTTTCTGCACCCCTCTTCTCTGTTTCAGCACCCCTCTTCCCTCTTTTTGCTCCTGTGTTCCTTATTTCTGCACTTCTTTTGTTTCTTTCTGCACTCTTCTTCCCTTTTTTGCATTCCTCTTGCCTTTCTCCAGTTCTCTTGTCACTTTTTGCACCTCTCTTGACTTTTTCTGCACCTCACTTACCTTTTTCTGCACTTCTCTTGCTTCTTTCTAC
Organism: Calotriton arnoldi; assembly: GCA_963921515.1. Lineage (NCBI taxonomy): Eukaryota > Metazoa > Chordata > Amphibia > Caudata > Salamandridae > Calotriton > Calotriton arnoldi. Next base: position 14,999 of record CAWUFW010027950.1, read on the forward strand.
ACCTCTGTTGCTTCTTTCAGCAATTCTGTTGCCTCTTTCTGCACTTTTTTGGGTTGTTTGGGCACCTCTCTTGCATCTTTCTTCACCTCTGTTGCCTCTTTCTGCACCTCACTTGCTTCTTTCTGTACCCCTCTTGCCTCTTTCTGCAACCCTCTTTCCTCTTTCAGCACTTCACTTGCCTCTTTCTGTACCTTTCTTCCCTTTTTCTGCACATCTCATGCCTCTTTCTGCACCTCTCTTGCCTCTTTCTGCACATCTCTTGGTTCTTTCTGCACTGCTCTTGCCTTTTTCTGTACCCCTGTTGCCTCTTTCTGCACCCCTGTTGCCTCTTTCTGCACTTCTTTTTCTTCTTTCTGCATTTCTTTCTCCTTTTTCTTAACCCCTCTTGCCTTTTTCAGTACATCTGTTGCTTCTTTCTGCACTTCTTTTTCTTCTTTCTGCACCCCTCGTGCATCTTTCTGCACCCTTTTTCCATTTTCCTGCATGTGTATTGGTTCTTTCTGCACTGCTCTTCCCTCTTTGTGCACATATCTTCCCTTCTTCTGTACCTCTGTTGTTTCTTACTGCACTGTTCTTGCTTCTTTCTGCACCTCTGTTGTAGTCCATTTCCTTACATGCCTTAAACGTCACTTTTGTCCTGCTGCTTTACCATTCTAGTAATGCTGAGAGTGTTGGGCCTAGGAAAATATGAATAAAAGCCTATAACATGTCTCAGGTGTAAATCTCACCATATGTCAGGATCTATACACTCCTCCAATCACTTAGGTAGTACCCATGCACTTATAAAATCACCCAGGCAGTTCCTATGTGCTCTTGTAATCCCTCAGATATTACCCCTCAACTTATGCAATTACCCAGACATTACAAATGTAGTTCTCTAATCATCTAGATATTATCTCTGCACTCATGCAATCACCAATGCATTAGCTATACACTAGTTCAATCACCCAAGCACTACCCTTGCACTCCTGCAATGACTGTGTCGGGATCTATGCACTCCTCCAATCACTTTGCCAGTACTCATGCAGTTATAAAATCACTGATCCACTACCTATGCACTTATGCAATCACCCAGGCAGTACCCTAGTACTCCTCCAATAATCCAGGCAGTACCTTTGTTCTCATGCAATCACCCAGGCACTACAGAGTGCACTTCAAATATTGATATGGGTAGTAGAAGAGAAATCTTTTAGTTGTGCTCTGTGGTTCTGTTGTATAGGTTGTGATCTCTTCTAATTGTAGGAATTCTGCAGTGTCTGACATACCTTTGCAATGCAATTAATTTTTCTTTTTTATTTATATATGAGAATATTTGTATATAATTATTTTATTAATATTAAATGATTTAACACGAAAGTATTTACACTTTTCTTTGTTTTCAGATACTCACCATTATTAGTAATAAAGATTGAGTATGGCAAGAAAAGATCAAAAGAAAAGAAAAAAACTGTACTATTTAAAGGAAAGAGAAAAGGAGAAATTAGATAAAGTACAACATGTGACATTGAAGAAAAAGGCTTCTGGTAAGAGAACTAAAGAATTTGTTAAAAGAGTTTTAAAGAAGATAACGAATTTTCAAAATGGAGAAAATAAAAAGAAAAGTAGTACAACCATTCAGAAGGAAACAAAAAAAGGACATATTAATAGAAAATCAGGTTATGGGAAAACAATCTATGTTGAAAGAAGAATGAAAGAATATAAAGACATTAGAAAGAGAATGTATAAAAGTAGAGTACTACAAAATTTATTGAAAGATTGCAAAAAATATAAAACAAGACCCGCATTTTACAAGAAAAAACAACAGATTGAAAGTGTAGTTGAAAACGCTTTTGAATTGAAAAGAAGATTGCTTATATTAGTATTGAAGAGAATGAAAACATTGAATAAAACAATGCATTTTATGAAGGAGAAAAGTAAAAGAAAAAGACTGGTTAATAGAACTAACTTTTGCATAAAAATTTTGGGTGAATGGAAGCACACTTCTAGTTCAGAACCTTTTTTTAAGGAAGAAAGCTATTTTCAACAAAATACATTAGTTCATGCAGTTGATACCAGTGGTCATTCTTATGAGGTTAAAAACGGTTGTCCAATTGAAAAAGAAAAGATGGCTGTTAGAAATGTGGAAGAAGTAATTGCTGAAGAAGTTCAAGGGAGACGTTCACAAGCTCCAGTGTATAGGTGGGATTGTAGTAGTATTTGTAGTATACGACAGGAATCTATTGATATTTTACGAAATTTCTTACGATAGTATAGTAAAAAAAAGTGTTAAACAGAAAATTAAGATGTTGCAAGGACTAGATCCTTGTAAAGTGAGAAAAAATACTGGCTTGCAGGGTCATTCTCTGGCTTGTCTTTCTAGAAAAGTGTGTCAAAGTACTTTTCATCATTTGAGAATGTTAGCAGTACATCACTCAGAAATGCGTAAGTTAGTAAGAAGATTGTACTATGTAAAAATTCCTGCATTATCTTTAAGTGAAATAAACACTGCTCTTTTGCATGGTTTAGTGTTGGATGTAAAAACAAATTTGTGATAATATACAGTTTCGTTTCTTTGGTACTGAAGAAGAGTGTAGAGAAAGTGAGAGTTTGATAAGTGTAGGTGTTGAAGAAGAGGTGGAAGATAGTACTACTGAGAAGTTTGTAGAAGAAATTGCAAAGTTTAAGGTAGTTTGTTGTGAAAAACCAAACTATGTTTGTATTTGTTGTCAACGTACTCACTATAGAAGTCAAACTAGGAATGTTGATGTGTATTTAGAAAGTGAAAAGAAAAACAATGATAAGTGGGAGCAATTTGGTGCTTATTTGTTGGTGGAAGGTCGTTTTGAGTTGGGTAGTGATCAACATATTTGCAAATATTGTTACAGCAAACTAGAAGAGAACAAAATGCCAGCTAGAGCTGTACATAATAACCTAGAGTTGGTAGCTATTTCTCCGGAACTGGTGGATTTAAATACATATGAGTCCATTCTTATTCAATCTGTGCACCCGTTTCAGGCTATAGTTTGTATGGAGCCTAAAACAGGTAAGCTGCCTCCCACAGATTTACAAAGAGGTTTAAAAGGAAGAGTTGTGTATTTACCTTTAGATTTTAAGAAAAATATTGAAACTGTTGGTGTAGAGAGAGAGGAAACTGAACCTGTAGTTATTCTAGTTAATGGTGTACCAACAAAGAGTCGGAAAATATGGCAAGAGTTAGTAGATGTCACCAAGGTTCAAAAGGCTACGTTATCTCATAGAAAACAATATTTATTATAAAAATGTATATCTGGAAGAACAAGAAATATCTTTAGGAGATGATAGAGAAATTTCAACTAACCAAATCGAAAAAGTGGACAACTCCAGGAGTGAAGAAATGTATGAACATTTTAGTATACATCCTTTACATTCAAAAGAAGTGATTGGAAATACTATTGAATTATTCCAAATGAAGAAAGCGAAGGGAACTCCCATGAGTGTTTGGGAAAGAAGTTTAGGAGCTCGTTGTTTTCCACAGCTCTTCCCCACTGGAAAAGGTGGACGATATGATGAACGACCAGTACAGATTCCAGCTTCAGAATACCGTTCAACAAGATTGTATTCAGAAGATCCAAGATTTCGACAGTGTGTTCCATATTTATTTCATCTTCTGTTTGAAAGTGACTTGTCTGGACTTTCATATGCACTGAACCACATGTTAAAAACAGGAGTTCATCTAACACATCTTTCTGCAAAGGAATTTTTGGACAAAGTTCAACAAAGAGACGATCATTTAGCATTTCAATCAATCAATCAATCAGGGGTTTATAAAGCGCGCTACTCACCCGTGAGGGTCTCAAGGCGCTAGGGGGGGGAAAGAAGACGGCTCCGGATCAGTCGAAGAGCCAGGTCTTGAGGTCCTTCCTGAACGTGTGCAGGGTCGGGGAGCGTCTGATGTTCACCGGGAGCTCGTTCCAGGTCTTGGCTGTGATGTACGAGAAGGCTCTTCCTCCGGTTTTATTTCTGCGGATGCGGGGAACCTCTGCCAGGGCGAGGTCGGCGGAGCGGAGGTTTCTCTTGGGTGCGTGGAAGGAGACTCTCTCGTTGAGGTATTTGGGTTCGATGTTGTTGAGGGCTTTGTAGGCGTGGGTGAGGAGCTTGAAAATGACTCTCTTCTCGACGGGAAGCCAGTGCAGGCCGCGCAGGTGTTGGGTCATGTGCTCGTGCCATGGAGTTCCGAGTACGAGTCTGGCTGAGGCGTTCTGGATGGTTTGGAGTCTGTGTAGGAAAGTTTTATTGATTCCGGCGTAGAGGGACGTTGCCGTAGTCAAGTCTGCTGGTTATGAGTCCGTGGGTGGCGGTCCTTCTGCAGTTGGAGGGGATCCATTTGAAGGTCTTACGGAGGATCTGAAGGCAGTTGAAACTGGTGGAGGTGACGACGTTGATCTGGCGGTTCATGCAGAGGGAGGAGTCGAAAATGATGCCAAGGTTTCGGGCGTGGTCAGTGGGGGTGCGTGGGGTCCCGAGGGTGGATGGCCACCAGGTGTTGTCCCAGGCGGTGGAGCAGGGTCCGGGGATGAGGACCTCGGTCTTCTCTGAGTTGAGCTTCAGACAGCTGTCCTTCAAGCAGGCTGCCACATTCTTCATTCCTTCCTGGAAGCAGAGTCTGGTGTCTTCGCGATTCTTTGTGATGGAAAGGATGAGCTGGGTGTCGTCGGCGTAGGATACGATGCTGAGTCCATGTTGTCTGACTATAGCGGCGAGGGGGGCCATGTAGATGTTGAAGAGCGTGGGGCTGAGAGATGACCCCTGTGGCCCTCCGCAGTTGATATCGGTGGGTTCGGAGAGGAAGGGAAGGAGTCTGATCCTCTGTGTTCGGCCGGCGACGAAAGATTGGATCCAGTCTAGGGCGGCTCCTTGTATCCCTGCGTCGTGAAGTCTGGATGTGAGAGTGCGGTGTGAAACGGTGTTGAAAGCCGCGGAGAGGTCTAGCAGGATGAGGGCCGCCGTGTGTCCCTGGTCCAGTAGCATGCGGATGTCGTCAGTGGCGGCTAGGAGGGCGGTCTCGGTAATTTCAGTTAATTAATTTGATGGCATGTCAACATGGTACCAATGAGTATTGGTATTGTCATCATGGAGAACTTAAATGTATGTTAAGGAACTTAGGAACCCCTACATGGTTTGTTATGCTTAGCTGTGCTGAATACGCATGGGACGATCTACTTGAATTTGTACGAGAAGCAAATTCAAATATTAAAAACATTGAATTGAAGACAGCTGGAGAACTGTGTTCCTTGGATCCTGTAAATGTGTGCAGATATTTTAATCATAGGTTTCAAGCTATGATGTTATCTGCAATAAAAATAATCCACCTCTTGGAGAAGTTATTGATTTCTTTTGGAGAAAGGAGTACAAAGCCAGAGGTGCTCCTCATATACACATGCTATTATGGATCAAGGATGCACCTAAATTTGGAACCGATTCTGATGAAACTGTTTTGTCTTTTATTGAAGACTATGTTACCTGTGCTATTCCAAAAACAGGAGGAGAAAATAGCTTAAGACAACAAGTTTTACTGTTTCAAAGTCATCGATGTGGGAAATATTGTCGACGGAAATACAAGTCAAAGGGAAAATTTTATACAAAATGTTGTTTTGGATTCCCACGTCCAGTAATTTCCAAAGGAAGAGTCAACAGTTTCATGTCAGCAGTAAGGCATACTATAACTCGGAAATCTCCAAAGAATACTTACAACATAAAAAGAAGTGAAGATTCAAAGTATATTAATGACTACAATCCAGTGATTTTGACGATGTGGAATGCAAATATGGATATCCAATATATTGCAGATAATTCGATTGCTGTTGCTTGCTATGTTACATCATATAAAACCAAATCTGAAAAGACGGAGTTGAAAGAAATGTGGGAAGAAATTTCACAAGAGTAGACTCTTAGTAACAAATTGTACAGCTTTAGTTTGAAGATGCTTTCCCATCGAGAGATTGGATTGTATGAATGTTCGGATCGGTTGACCTCTACAAGTTTATATTCAAAGTCAAGAGGAATCATTTGTGTAAGTCTAGGTCTTGCTGCAACACGAAATCGAGTATTGAAATCTGTACAAGAAATTGAATACTTAGCTTTAAATGAGCCTGAAAATACAGATATATTTGTTAAAACAAATATGTTGGATACGTACTATCCCAAAAGGAGTCCACATCTGGTAAACATATGACTCTATGAAGTACTGCAACATTACAGCTTTAAGAGAAATGTTACATAAAATATAAATGAAGAAAAATATGCAGTAATTGGATGTGATGGATATTTGGTAAAACATGCCAAAGGAAATCTTATTAATCACAGGAAACTCAGTTGTGATACTCCAGATAAAAGGGAATTTTTCTATTTAGTACTTCTGCAACTGTTCAAGCCTTGGCGTAGTGAAATGGAATTAATTGGAGATTTTGACTGCTATGAAGATTCTTTTAGTGCATGTAAAGATAGCATTGAATGCACAGTTTTTCCAAAATATTTACAAATGTTGAATGAAGAGATTGAACAAGAAACTAGGATTGCAGCTGAAATCGCTAGAGATAGTTCTCAAGATAGTCAAAGTTCTGCTCCACTAAGTCAAGATCCACTAGAACAACCAATTCTTGAATATGAAGCAGCAATCGCTATGAATGAAGTAGAAACGGCAATGCAACAAGCACAACAGGATATTATTGAGTTGGGAAACTTGGAAGAACAACTAAATATTGAACAAAAAGATATATATCAGCAAGTTACACAACAGATAGAGCATGGTTTACTGCATGAAAAAAAAGAATGCCAATGCACATCGTTTAAACCTATACGAATGTATATCAGTGGGCAAGCTGGAACAGGAAAAAGTTTCTTAATTAAAGTTTTGACCAGTTATCTACACAAAACCACTCAATCACATTTATCTTGTGTTGTAACCGCTCCAACTGGGTTAGCAGCACATAACATTAAAGGGATTACATTACATCGATTACTCATGCTACCAGTTGAACATGAAAATAAGTTGGAATATCAAAAGCTATCCGGAGAAGCTTGTTATGAAGTTTCAAGAGTACTAAAGAAAATGAAACTTCTGATCATTGATGAGGTGAGCATGGTCTCAAACGCAATGCTTGCCTTTGTACATTTAAGAAAGCAACAGATTTTAAAAACAGATTATGATGTTTTATTTGGAGGAAAACATGTAATTGTATTCGGCGATCTATTACAACTTATTCCTGTGAAAGGACAACCAGTTTTTAAAACACTTGCCCATGAAGACACTAAGAAATCTTTGGGAAGTATTGGAAATGTGAACATTTGGTCTCTTTTTGAATATAAAGAACTTATTAAGAACATGCGACAAGCAAGTGATGAACATTATGGAAACATTCTTCAAGATATTAGAATTGGTGTTTTGACAAAACATGGGGCCCGATTCACAGAACTAACTTAAGACAAAATCCTAAACTTACTACCATTTTGGTATTCACAGAAGGTACTTACTCATTTTGGTATTCACAGAAGGCACTTACTTACTCATTTTGAGTAACTTACTCATTTTGAGTAACTTACTCATTTTGGTATTCACAGAAGGCACTTACTCATTGATGAGTAAGTGCCTTCTGTGAATACCAAAATGAGTAACTTACTCATTTTGAGTAACTTACTCGTTTTGAGTAACTTACTCATTTTGGTATTCACAGAAGGCACTTACTCATCAATGCTTTCTGTGAATACCAAAATGAGTAAGTTACTCAAAATGAGTAAGTTACTCAAAATGAGTAAGTAAGTGCCTTCTGTGCATACCAAAATGAGTAAGTGCCTTCTGTGAATACCAAAATGGTAGTAAGTTTAGGATTTTGTCTTAAGTTAGTTCTGTGAATCGGGCCCATGGTAAAGAAGCTTTACAAAGTCGACTACTAACAAACTTGTTTCCAAATGAAAATATTGCACCTGAAATAATGTACAAAAAATTGGAGAAAATAAGTCTATAGTTTGTCTAATGCCAACACTGCAAAAGTGTTCTACATTCAATCAAGAACTTTTGAAACTGGAGAAACAATCAATAGTGAAAATGGAAGCCATTGATAAAATGGAACATGAAGGGGTTACTATTCTTCTCTCAGAGAAATTACAGTCAAAATTGGATTCTTTGGAAAAGTCTGTATCTAAGACTGCTGGTTTAGAATAGACTTTATATGTATGTGTAAACTGTCGGGTAATATTACGGTGTAATTTAGATGTAGAAAAAGGTTCAGTAAATTGAGCAATCGGAAAAGTTGTTGAATATGTAAATTTTCAGAACAGAGATGGAATTGAATTTTTGAAGATTAAATTTGATCAGATTGAAGAGGTAAAACAGATTGGATGTTGCGCTGTTCGTTTTTTGCTTGTAAAAGACTTGTATGTTTGTAGAAAACAGTTTCCTCTTTCTTTAGCATATGCAGTGACCATTCATAAATCTCAAGGTTTAAGTGTAGACAGTGCTTTGGTAAATATTGGAAGTACAGCATTTAAAGAGGGTATGGCATATGTTGCATTGTCTCGAGTAAGAACATTATCTGGTTTGTAGTTGATTGATTTTGATGAGAAAAAGGTTAGTGCTGATGCAAATTGTGTAAGAGAGTATAATCGGTTAAGAAGAATGTATGCTCCTAACTTAGGTGAATATCCCATATATGAAAAACGTGTAGTATGTCCAAAATGAAAATATGACAAACATTCTAGTGAGGTTGGAAAAAGAAAACAATTCAAGAGAATGATGAGGCTGCAAAGAAAAGAAAAATGGACACTGTTGATGATATTGTAGGATACCAGTTAGAAAATAGTTCAGGTATCAACTGCTATGCTAATGTAATTGTGAACGTTGTGTTTTATCTAGAAGATCTTCATCATCAAATTATGGAAATTCGAGAAAAAATATTCTGCTCTTTATTACATTATATTTTTGAAAAGTTGGAAACTGATAGAACTAAAATCCATACTGTTTCTGGCATACGACATCTTTTGGATATATGTTCTGGTTCTTCACAATTTACACTTAATGTACAACAAGATACACAAGAATTTCTTATGTTTATGCTTGCAGTATTGGAAGATGAAGGAATAGAAATTGAAAATTTGTTTGGACTAAGTTACAGATGGGATCATAAATGT
>CAWUFW010027951.1:0-24135 GCA_963921515.1 Calotriton arnoldi
CCTTATCCCTTTCAGGCAGTGTGCCTTTCACTTCTGTGCTAATACAGTGCTGAGATGTTGCAGACTTGGGTAAATTGGGCTCTTGGTCGGAGTTGTGACTCTTGGGCATGGTTTGTCCGCAGATGTGCTATACTTAGGGGCCGATTCCGATCTCGGTCGGAGGCGCACCCAATACTATTCGGTCGGGAAAAAAGCCATGCGAAAGCCAGTTTCCCGACCGATCCGTACAGCACACTGAACGAGCAAGTACGATGCGCACAACAGCAAAAATTCCGGCCGAGCCGTACTCACCCGAACCAGGTCCTGTTCTCCGACCGAGGCGAATCCGGAAACGCCGAATCGAGTCGCACGGAAGGGAAAATGCAGCCCCGTCCGGCCGGACAAGTACGATGCGCTTCCGTACGCGCCGAACCCGTCGCTACGCACGGCACGTCAAAGCATCCGGGAGAGGCGCACATAAGCTCCGAATCGCGCCACAACACGATCCACGGCTACGAGACGAACACAGCACCGACGAGGACGACGCGAAGCGACGAGGTCGAAGCGAAGCGACGAGGACGGCCAAGCGACGAGGACGACGCGAAGCAACGAGAAGGACGAACGACACGAACCAACCATGAATCCCTTCGTCCCGATCATACCAATATTCTACATCTACTACCGGAACAGGCACGGACGCGTACGGCGCAGAAGGTAAGTCAGACACCAACCACAAAACACATACAACACGTACACGACACATCACACACATACACTGGGAATCTGAATATACTTACACCAGCAACAGCAGCACCATAGGGGCGGGATGCCCATCACCAATGCCACATATGCACACAGGGGCCTGAATGCGCGCCACCACCCCAACCCAGGGGGGGCAGGATGCCTACCACTACTACCACCCTTAGCCAAGGGGGGCAGGATGCCCACCACTACTACCACCCTTAGCCAGGGGGGCAGGATGCCTACCACTACTACCACCCTCACCCAGGGGGGGCAGGATGCCCACCACTACTACCACCCTTAGCCAGGGGGGCAGGATGCCTACCACTACTACCACCCTCACCCACGGGGGGCAGGATGCCTACCACTACTACCACCCTCACCCAGGGGGGCAGGATGCCCACCACTACTACCACCCTTAGCCAGGGGGCAGGATGCCTACCACTACTACCACCCTCACCCACGGGGGGCAGGATGCCTACCACTACTACCACCCTCACCCAGGGGGCAGGATGCCCACAACTACTACCACCCTTAGCCAGGGGGGCAGGATGCCTACCACTACTACCACCCTCACCCATGGGGGGCAGGATGCCTACCACTACTACCACCCTCACCCAGGGGGGCAGGATGCCCACCACTACTACCACCCTTAGCCAGGGGGCAGGATGCCCACCACTACTACCACCCTCACCCAGGGGGGCAGGATGCCCACCACTACTACCACCCTTAGCCAGGGGGCAGGATGCCTACCACTACTACCACCCTTAGCCAGGGTGGCAGGATGCCTACCACTACTACCACCCTCACCCAGGGGGGCAGGATGCCCACAACTACTACCACCCTTAGCCAGGGGGCAGGATGCCTACCACTACTACCACCCTCACCCACGGGGGGCAGGATGCCTACCACTACTACCACCCTCACCCAGGGGGGCAGGATGCCCACAACTACTACCACCCTTAGCCAGGGGGCAGGATGCCTACCACTACTACCACCCTCACCCACGGGGGCAGGATGCCTACCACTACTACCACCCTCACCCAGGGGGGCAGGATGCCCACCACTACTACCACCCTTAGCCAGGGGGGCAGGATGCCCACCACTACTACCACCCTCACCCAGGGGGGGCAGGATGCCCACCACTACTACCACCCTTAGCCAGGGGGGCAGGATGCCTACCACTACTACCACCCTTAGCCAGGGTGGCAGGATGCCTACCACTACTACCACCCTCACCCAGGGGGGGCAGGATGCCCACCACTACTACCACCCTTAGCCAGGGGGGCTGGATGCCTACCACTACTACCACCCTCACCCACGGGGGCTGGATGCCTACCACTACTACCACCCTCACCCAGGGGGGCAGGATGCCCACAACTACTACCACCCTTAGCCAGGGGGCAGGATGCCTACCACTACTACCACCCACACCCACGGGGGGCAGGATGCCTACCACTACTACCACCCTCACCCAGGGGGGCAGGATGCCCACCACTACTACCACCCTTAGCCAGGGGGGCTGGATGCCTACCACTACTACCACCCTCACCCAGGGGGGCAGGATGCCCACCACTACTACCACCCTTAGCCAGGGGGCAGGATGCCCACCACTACTACCACCCTCACCCAGGGGGGCAGGATGCCCACCACTACTACCACCCTTAGCCAGGGGGCTGGATGCCTACCACTACTACCACCCTCACCCAGGGGGGCAGGATGCCCACCACTACTACCACCCTTAGCCAGGGGGCAGGATGCCCACCACTACTACCACCCTCACCCAGGGGGGCAGGATGCCCACCACTACTACCACCCTTAGCCAGGGGGCTGGATGCCTACCACTACTACCACCCTCACCCAGGGGGGCAGGATGCCCACCACTACTACCACCCTTAGCCAGGGGGCAGGATGCCCACCACTACTACCACCCTCACCCAGGGGGGCAGGATGCCCACCACTACTACCACCCTTAGCCAGGGGGCTGGATGCCTTCCACTACTACCACCCTCACCCAGGGGGGCAGGATGCCCACCACTACTACCACCCTTAGCCAGGGGGCAGGATGCCCACCACTACTACCACCCTCACCCAGGGGGGCAGGATGCCCACCACTACTACCACCCTTAGCCAGGGGGCAGGAAGCCTACCACTACTACCACCCTTAGCCAGGGGGCTGGATGCCTACCACTACTACCACCCCCACTCATAGGATGGACAATGCATGACACAACAAGCACACCACAACCTAGGGAATGCAAGATTAAGACATCCCCCCACCACCATGACAAGCGTGTGAGCAGGCTGTGTCAAATGCCTACAACACCGAACATGACTTTGAACATACAATGTGACCCCCTAGCACATGTGCCACACATATATGTGTGTGGCACCCACAATGCAAGCAGCCCATGACCATTGTGGCAATGGGGCCTAAACCCCCATCATCACAGTGACCAAAAGGCAAGTGTGGGGTCCATAGCTGAAGCACATTTTGACCATTGTGGCAATGGGGTCTAAACCCCCATCATCACAGTGACCAAAAGGTAAGTGTGGGGTCCATAGCTGAAGCACATTTTGACCATTGTGGCAATGGGGTCTACACCCTCATCATCACAGTGACCAAAAGGTAATTGTTGACAAAGAAAGAGCTGCAACTGCCAAACTGCATGGATCATTCCTGGTCACAGAACCAAAAACTCATCTGTGGCAAAGTAGTGTATGTGTCCCATTGCAACATAAATTGGGGGAGCCAAATACTGCAGTGCAAATGAAACATTCCTTTGGCCATGTGCAGACAAACAACACCCATGGGGGCTGAGACCGTCAACAGTCATCAATGACACAATGACAGAAGTGACCATCAGAATGCAGAACCACATATTTGCACCAATGGGCACACAAATGCAGATACCCTGTGGAGACAGCAGATGTGAGGTGAACAGATACCATACCATGGCAGCAATGGGACACACAAACCATGATCACTGTGCTGACCGATGACCTGGGAGTCCCAGGGACAGCAGGGGAAACACACCAAACAACATACAGCCAATGGCACACCCAAGATATGCCAATGCAGTGGTGCAGATGCACAAACACAAACAGGCAGACCAACACTGTCATCATACACAGCAGGTGAGGGGTGGGGGTGCCAGTGTCCCCAGGCAACAACACAACACATGAGGAGAGCTGAATACCAATCATACAGATGTGCATACACTGCCACACTAAGGTAACTCATGGATCCAAATCCCCTATGTAGGCAAGCAGGCATTGACAGGTGAGAGGGAGCACAAAACACACATGTCACACAGGCACGTAGGAACAACAACTGACACAGCAAGTCACAGACACACCACAGCACCACCCCCAGGGCCCCCACAATGTGGTGACCCTGGGCTGAATAAAAATACCACTGTGATGACAAAGCTAAATGTCGATCACACTGTGAACCACAGTCAGGTGTCCTGAGCAACTAACTACCATCACACCTACACAAGCACAAATCAATCAGCATGGCCAGTAAGCCAAGGCCAACATGGAGGCAGGGGACTAGCCGGGCAACAACTCTCATCTGCACACACTCAAGACCACACCCTCGACCTCAACAATGTGCAGCAGTGAAGTACACATGCACTGGTGACATTGCACATGCACCCATGACTATTCCAGGGTGGTGGGTGGGAACCAAGGTGTAGAAACACATCACACATGGACACTCAACAAGACTCCTGAATGTCTGACACACTGCACACTACGCTGTACATGGACATGACGGCAATACCACACCGACCAATGGGATCCCAGCCACAGTCACACACCAATGAAGAAGCCAAGGTCACCCACAAAGAACACACATAGACAACAACCAACATTGCAGCCCGGACCCTAAGGAGTGCCAGCAGTCACACACACAACGTGTCACAATCACTGAAAGATAACACAAACTGGAAATCACATGACAGGGGCAAACAACAAGTGCCAAAGGGAAACCTGACTGTGACCCATCTGCGTCTGCACACAAACTCTGCCCTGACAGCAAACACACCTATGGGTGACACCCTGATGACCAGTAATGTGCCATGCACCCACATCACAGAGAACACAGGGAGAAGACTTTGGGGGAACATAGCTCAAGTCAGCAAGCATCACAAACAGGTACAACACTAGGGATCACAGCATGCGCAGATGAATGGAAGTGAACACACAGACATGCACATACAACACACACCTTGGGCGCAGGCAATGTCACACGTGTACACACTGCCATGAGGGGACTCCACTCCTGTGTGAGGAAAGCTGTGCCATATGTTGCCTCAGTAGGGCCCCATCATGTCAGCTGAGCACTTGGTCACACAATCAACAATTAGCACCAAATGAGGGCTCCCATCACATCAGCCTGGTCATGGATGTGCCAACGGAATCATCAGCACAGATCCAACACACTTGTATAGCAATGTTGCACTGACTACACGGATGAGTCCCTCCCCATTGATGCCCAAACCTGCATGTCCACTGGAGATGGCAACACGGTCAGGGAAGTAGACAAATGCAACGATGGCAGGCACAACAGATGTGCAGGGGTGGAAGCCACAGATATGAAATTGCCAATGTAAGTAGGAAACCCATTGCCAAATACTGAACACATGACACCCTCAGATGCTGCTATTGATGACATGGATACACCACATGATAGGACACATTCCCCCTGGACCACATGGGTTCCTGCACAGTAACACTTCATAATCATGAGACCAGATATCACCATCACTGCAGCAAGGGCATGGTTAGCTGCACCAACAACATGTACATCTGAAGCATGAGCACTAGAGAAAAGAAAGTTGCTTTATTCAGCATATGTGTTGTTTGATAACGACGTCCAGAAGAAATTAGAGCAAAGGCCAATGGCCAGTCCATTGTCAAAGTTCAAACAGGGTGACACTGGCAGATGTCACCCTACGCATGCCTGCACAATACCAGGGACAATCCACTAGGAGGGGCAACCGGGGGGCAGGCCAGGCACCGCAGGGACAGGATCAGGGCTCACCAGGGGGAGTCAGGGAAGGGGTGGTGGGTGCTGGAGAGCCACTGACAACTGCAGTGGAGGTGTCTGACATGGTGTGTGCCGGCACAACTGGGGGCATGACACAGATGTCGTGGGTGCCGGCACAACTGCAGTGGACCCTGCAGATGGGGTGGACAGGTCCGCCACTGCAGTGCCCAAGTCAGACAGGGCGGTAGTGGACTCCACTGCAGTGCCTACCTCCAGGGGAGGAGAATGGGGAACAGGCAAGGTGGGTTGGACAGAGGGGGAGGACACCCTCACCACATCAGTGGCACAGACAAGCGCAGCGGGGGTGTGGTGCTGGGAGAGCAAGTGGCAGGGGGAGAAGGCCGGAGCATCTTGGGGATGGTATATCTGTGGGTGGGGGAACCTGGGGCAGGGTGTGGTGGGGGCACCTGTGCAGTGGGGGCCTGAGGGATGGAGGACGGAGACCTTGTGCCTGAGCTGCAGGGCGGTGGCGGGGTCTTGCTCTTAGCACTCCGGGGGGACTTGCGGGTGGGGGCCTCAGTCCGTCTGCGCCTGGGGGAGGGTGTCCGGGGGCGAGGGGCACTCTGCTCCGTGTGGGTGGGCTTCCTCTTCCCCCGGGATGCTGGAGCAGCTTCATCGGTGGGGAAGAGGCCGAGGTCACAGAGGAAGAGCTGCTGTGACTTTGGGGTTGCAGGTGAGGCAAGGGAGGGTGCTTTGGAGGGAGAGGGAACTGAGGACTGCGCAGTGCATGTGGATGCGTGTGTGTGTTCCAGGGCCCCATCCCCTGTGAGTCTGGCTTCAGTCCCCTGAATGTGCGTGCGTGTGCGTTTTGTCATTGGCGTGTGTGTCAGTGTGCTGGATGTGTGTGTGCTGGTGTGTGCCTGTGCCGGTGTGTGTGTGCCTGGGATGGGTAAGGTGCTGGGGAGTGTGGATGGAGCAGAGGCAGGAGGGGTGAGGGACCGTTTGAGGAGGGACACTGCTGCCGTCAGGGAGGAGTCCATGGACCTATTGCCCCTCTGTAGGTCAGACATGCCCGATGAGATGCCCTCCATGAACGACACCAGCTGAGTCAACAGCGCGGTGTGCGCATGGAGGACACTCAGCATGGCTGTCTGCCCTACATGGAGCTGGCGAAGGAGGTACACAGACTCCTCACTCAGGGCAGCAGGGGACACAGGGGCAGGGGTGCGGTGCCTGGCCCAAAGGAGACACGCTCCCGGACATGGGAGCCTCCACGGACCTGGGGAATGGGAGCCGATGGGAGGGCGGTGGTGGTGCTGGTGGTGGCGGGGACAGCAACACTAGCTGGGGTGTGGTGGCTGCTGACACCCGCCTCCACAAGGGAGTCATCCTCCGAGTTGCTCTGGTCCTCAGCTGAGGTGGATGCTGCTGAGGACTCCTCGGTGTGGCTCCCTCGCCCTCCGTGCCACTGGGTCCCTCCGACCACTCCTCGGCTGCTGACCCAGTCTGGCTCTCCGGCTCCTCCTGGTCCGTGGAGCTGTCCCCTTCCGTGGCCGTGGATGTATCTGCAAACAATGGGGAAACAGACAGACATCAGTCACCTGCACCAAACGCACACACCACTGTGAGCACAGCACATTACAGAGCAAGCCCTGGCATCATTAGTTGTACATTGCTAAAAGTGCCCTAATTGAACAGGAGAAGTCAATTGTCAGTCTGATGCCAAGCATGGCACTCACATCCCACATGGCCTTGCACCCATCTGTCTGGTGTCTGTTGGATTGCAACACCCCAGTGTTGACACATGCACCAAGTACACAGTAGTTGGACAGTGCAGAGGACACGGTGTGGACACATCACAGCTCTTGCCACTGAGTCAGTACAGGTTTACGGATGTAAGGGATGCCCAGAGTCAAATAGGAAATGCATGTGATGCATACCAGCGACAGACACCATGATGCACCCATGTCCTGATAGCCAGCGCCACTATGGTGTGCATGTAGCACATGTCACTCCCCTGCAGGATCACCAATCAGTAGACACATGCCATGGCGGAGGCATGACTGCAAAGTCATACATCACTGTCTCAGTGATGTATGACTTTGCAGCCAGACAACAACACTCTGCACTGTGTCACAATAGTAGGTCATGGGGAATGCAAGTCCTGGAGCTGCACAAGTGCACATGTACAACCCCCCACAACACATCCTCTTAACCCTCATCTGTCCAGGTCATACCTATTGGACATATGGCACTACCCTCTGAACCTGAGCCCCTCACACTCTGCTGTGCATGGGGAACAGCTGCCTGAACTTCACATTTACATGCCCCAGTCTGCATGGGCAGCTGATCAGACACCTATGTGTCACACAAGTATCGTCTCCTATGGTCACATCTCCAGTGGCATGCTGAGCCCCTACCAAGAAACTCCACAGCAGTCCTGGCGACTAATCCACAGCACACTGACACAGAGGCAGACACCTGAGGGGTCAAATCACTGTGCACAATGTGTCCTCTGATACACGGGAGTGGGAGTACAGAGTGTATTGTATGGCCTGGAGTAGGCATGACTGTCCAGCCCCACATGAATGAGGGATGAGCCCTGGACTGTAGGCAGCTGGCTAAGTATGTGTGACACACGTCATATACATACTCCTGGGGCCCGAACATTGTTCCCACCCGCAGCATGGGTGTGTGCCAGGTACCCCAGCCACATGTGGTGGATCAGCTCAGCAATTGGACCACAGATCAAAGTAACACGCTGAATACATGTCAGAATACAGGCATTGTGTAAGCAATGGACCCACCCATGATGCCCACCACAGAGTCAGGGAAACAGATGCTGTCTCCCACCTTGAGTCAAGCAAACTGCAAGGACACAGTCCTAAGTGACAGAATTCCCTGCATGTAAGGGCCACACCTGGGTATCAGATGAGGAGTGGGCAGTGCACAATAGAGGGACATGGCTCCTGGACAACATGACTGCTGTACTGTGGCAGTTCAACCTGGCCCGAGGAGGGCACATAGCATGTTAGACAGAGTACACAGTGCAGTCTTTGACTCACCCCTCCTTGCTGCTCTCTGACCTTCAGCTGCCCATCCAGGTCTGGAAAGACCACCGCCAGGATCCTGAGCATGTGGGGGGTCAGGGTCCGTGTTCCGCCCCTCCTGCGAGGAGGCGACAGCTTCAGCTGGACCCGTGCAATCCTCCGGGTCCAGCCCCGAAGGTCCTGCCACCTCTTCTGGCAGTTGCGGATCCGGCGCTTGTAGACCCCCACGGACCGGACAGCCCGGACGATGTCCTTCCAGATCTCATGCTTCCGATGGGCAGAAGCCTGTCAGGATGACAAAGTGATAAGGCCATTACTACACATGCAACATATCCGTGCATGACACAGTTGCATATACATGTCGCAATCACAGGGGCACATGGTGTACCCAGGCAGTGCACGGCTGCCCATGGACAGTTTTCCAGAAGTCACTACATGGTATCATTGCATGGGGAGTAAAACCCTGTTCAGAAGCACTGTCACTGCACCATACCTGTCCAGTGCAAGTCACTACACACTATGGGGGTGACAACTACTCAGTGAGCCTGCTAGCCAGTGGTGTGCTGACTCTCAGCCTTGCTAGTCAGACAAAATGCACATTCAGAAAGGCAGTGCACAGAACACTCACCTGCTCCCCTGGTGTCCCATACAGCTTGCTGTACTGTGGAAGTAGGCTGTCCAGCAGGGCCTGGTTCTCTTCAAGGCTGAAGGCTGGGGCTCTCTCCACAGTACGTGCCATTGCAGGGTCCAGAGGGGCAGAGACAGCAGCAGTGCAGTGGCAGATGTCGTCCTGGAGCATGTAGTGCAGGCAAGTGGGCTCTCAGGGGAACATGCAGCAATATATATGTGCTGGAGAGGCAGATACTGTCCCTTGTGTCCAAAGTGATAGGTCCAAGTCGTTTGCATCTTCTGAATCTGGCCAATCCATGGAATAGCAGCACCAAAACACGCCCACAGCATCCTTCAAAATTTCAACTTCATGACATACATGATTTTGCAACATTGTTGTGGGTGACCAACTGATTTTCCAGCAACCGACTCGTTCGAATATTCGAAAACGCGTCCGTTGCCAGGCAAGCCCATTGTCAATGGGTGCGCACCGATCGGTCCATTGAGGTACAACGCGCACAGGGGTACAACGCGTACCCGCACACATTGAAAGCAATGGGCCGGCCGGAGGCACCGATCGGTCCATTGCTGTTCAACGCGCACAGGGGTACAACGCGTACCCGCACACATTGAATGCAATGGGCCGGCCGGAGGCACCGATCGGTCCATTGCTGTTCAACGCGCACAGGGGTACAACGCGTACCCGCACACATTGAATGCAATGGGCCGGCCGGAGGCACCGATCGGTCCATTGCAGTACAACGCGCACAGGGGTACAACGCGTACCCGCACACATTGAAAGCAATGGGCCGGCCGGAGGCACCGATCGGTCCATTGCTGTTCAACGCGCACAGGGGTACAACACGTACCCGCACACATTGAATGCAATGGGCCGGCCGGAGGCACCGATCGGTCCATTGCAGTACAACGCGCACAGGGGTACAACGCGTACCCGCACACATTGAAAGCAATGGGCCGGCCGGAGGCACCGATCGGTCCATTGCTGTTCAACGCGCACAGGGGTACAACGCTGCACCCGCACACATTGAAAGCAATGGGCCGGCCGGAGGCACCGATCGGTCCATTGCTGTTCAACGCGCACAGGGGTACAACGCGCACCTAGCACACATTGAAAGCAATGGGCCGGCCGGAGGCACCGATCGGTCCATTGCTGTTCAACGCGCACAGGGGTACAACGCGTACCCGCACACATTGAATGCAATGGGCCGGCCGGAGGCACCGATCGGTCCATTGCTGTTCAACGCGCACAGGGGTACAACGCGTACCCGCACACATTGAAAGCAATGGGCCGGCCGGAGGCACCGATCGGTCCATTGCTGTTCAACGCGCACAGGGGTACAACGCTGTACCCGCACACATTGAATGCAATGGGCCGGCCGGAGGCACCGATCGGTCCATTGCTGTTCAACGCGCACAGGGGTACAACGCTGCACTCGCGACACATTGAATGCAATGGGCCGGCCGGAGGCACCGATCGGTCCATTGCAGTACAACGCGCACAGGGGTACAACGCGTACCCGCACACATTGAAAGCAATGGGCCGGCCGGAGGCACCGATCGGTCCATTGCTGTTCAACGCGCACAGGGGTACAACGCGTACCCGCACACATTGAATGCAATGGGCCGGCCGGAGGCACCGATCGGTCCATTGCTGTTCAACGCGCACAGGGGTACAACGCGTACCCGCACACATTGAATGCAATGGGCCGGCCGGAGGCACCGATCGGTCCATTGCTGTTCAACGCATCACTGTACATGTGACTGGCATATGTCAGCATGCCTATCTCAGATGGACATATGCCAGCCACAGATAGCTCCCAGGGAGTGAGGGGCACACCTACATCACGACAGCCTGTCCAAACCTTATCATAAGGCATGTAAGGCTGCATTTCCTATTGTGTGTATGTTGGTGTACATGTTGTCCTGTGGGTGTCACCTGTGGGCAGCCACCCCCAGGCTGTGCACGTGTTAATGGGGACAGGATCCTGGGTGTTACGTGTACGTGACCACTGTGATGTGCAACTGTTCATATCTGTGCATGTGCCATGGTCACATTTCACAGTGGTGTTTGTGTATGTCATGTCACATACCCCGTGAGTCCCATGTGGGACGGTATGTTTGAGCCAGGGTGTCCCAGTGGCACAATAGTGATGGCCCTCCACAGTCTTTGTGCATGTAGTGTTTACAATGTCTCTGATTTCATGTGCACAATGGGAGACAGTCTCCACATCCACGTTGTGTGTGCATGGACTCTGATGTTGTGCGTGTGTGTCACAGACGTCCATGGCTCTCCTGCCATGGCAAGTGTGGCCACTACCTGTGGGGGTCATGTTTGTTTTGTTGTGGTGTACACATGATACTCCAGGTGATGCCAGTGTCCATGTGGCATTACAGGGTCCCTGGGAATGTGCCTGTCGTTGAGCTGTGGTGCCTGGGGCACATCTGTCCTCACATGTCACTGGGGGGTGACTGTGACACAGCATCATGATATCCAATGGGCCAACCTGGGACAAATTGATGCCACCTGTAGGACCGTGTTGACAGATGTTGGCCATGTATGTACCATACATGTCGTTCCGGTACTGCACACTTCATGTAGTTGTGCCTCATGATGATGTATGTTGGGATCTTGAGTGTGTTCAATGCCGCATATGTGGGGTGACTGACGATCTTGCTTACTTCTCCTCTGCACTGCAGGGCTCCTGCTGTCCATCGGCCATTCCCAGACCTGGCAACGATGGTGGAACGGGACAGCATCCGACGGTACCGCTTCACCAGGCAGCTGATTGAGGATTTGGCAGTGCAGTTGTCCCCACATTTGCAGCCTGGCCGGCCGTATCCTACAGCGCTGACCCCCAAGGTGAAGGTGATGGCAGCCCTACACTTCTTTGCCACCGGTACCTTCCAACATACTGTGGCGTCTGCTGGTGGGATGTCACAGACCATGTTCAGCCGTGTGCTCCGCGATTTCTTGGCGGCAATGTTGCTCTTCCTGAACCGGTACATCTATTTCCCTAGACTGCGACGACTCACTGACGTGAAGAGTGACTTTTATGCCCTGGGGAGGATGCCGCATGTCATTGGCTCCATTGATGGGACACATGTGGCTTTGGTACCACCACAGGCCCAGGAGCAGGCCTACAGGAACCGCAAGCACTACCACTCGGTCAATGCACTGGTGGTGTGTCTTGCAGACATGACCATCACACACGTGTGTGCCCGTTTCCCTGGTTCAGCACACGATGCCTTTGTGATGAGGAGTAGTCGCATCCCCAGGTTGATGGCACAGATGCAGAACCAGCGTGCCTGGCTTGTCGGTGTGTACTGACTTTGTGCCATTGTGTGTGATCTGATCTGTAGTATTCCGCCCACTTTTCCAAGTCAGCTGATGTGCACTTGTCTGTCCGTAGGTGACTCGGGATACCCCAACATGCCGTGGTTGCTGACACCCCTCAGGAACCCTGTGACACCTGCCCAGATGCGCTACAATGAGGCACATGGTCGGACCAGGAGAGTGATTGAGCGGACCTTTGGTCTCCTGAAGAGCCGCTTCCGCTGCCTGGACAAGACCGGAGGGTCCCTCCCATATGCCCCTGCGAAAGTGTGCAAGATTATCATCGTCTGCTGCATGCTCCACAACCTGGCAGTGCGGAAGGAGTTGCCTCTCATCCAGGATGACGATGACCAACATCCGCCACCTGTGGAGGATCCTGGCCTGGACCACGATGCCAGTGACGATGATGATGATGATGGTGATGGTGATGTCCGCACACAGCTCATCACCAACTTCTTTAGCTGAATGTGAGTATCCTGAGGTGTCATGTCAATGATGTGAGTTGGCATGATGTGTGGGTGGTGCTCTGGTGCTGTTGGAGTGTGTCCATGGGCTACTTGACTGGATGTGTGTTGCGATGTGTGCTTACAGGTGGGCTGTACTCCCCAACAGTGTTCACATGCTAACTTGGTTCTGGGTGGGTATCTTGTAACATGTATTGTGCATGAGTTTTGCTGTTCTGTCCTGTACTCCATTGCTTTTGACTGTGTGTCATTTCTGTCCTTCACAGGGTACTTTCAGATTCGTTTGGTCAACTGTGTCCACCGACGACGTGATTGCACATCCAGGCTGGTAGCTGTTGTGTCCCTACAGGTGATGTGCGCCACACCCATGGACTTCCTTCTGTCTACAGTTGTTGACTGTGTGCCCGCTACCAGGTGGGGGTTACCTTGCATCTGTAGTGGTTACGGCATGTTGCTACTGTGTAATAAACCTGTGCTTCACTTAGTGATGTGCGTTGTCTGTGGTCACACATTTGACTGCCATTTGCTTACTGCACCTGTGGGCTACTTGACTACAACTGGGAATGGGTGTGGTGTCTGTGCATTGCACCGTCTTCCCTGGCAACATCAGTGTAGGCAATGAGTCAGATGGCCTAGGTGTGTATGTGTTGTGTAGCCCTGGTGGTGTGTCTCCCTCATATGTGTCACGTTGCCTGTACTCACATGCCTGTGTTGTCCTTGCTGTTGCAGTTCGCATACACAGTGTAATTTTGCTGTTCATCATCCCCATAACAGCACCCACGTTGGAATCACGACAGAGGCAAGTATGGTGTATTATTGTGTTTATTGTGATACATCTGTGATAATAGTGCATAGGATGGATTGTGCTGTACATGAATCTTGCAATCCCAAGTTCCTAGATGAATAGAAAGTCCAGGTAGACAGGATCCCCAGTATCGGGGCCACAGTTGTCTGACACATTGTTCCAACTTGTACTCCCCATGCAATGTGTGGGAGTAGTGTTGCCATCAACAGGGTGAACAGTCTGTGCACAAAGGCGAAAATCCAGAACAGGTTCAGGCTTCCTGGGAGTTGCGCTTGGCCATCAGCCTCTCACTTTCCCCTCCTCGGACGACCCCTCTTCTTGGGGGGGGGGCCCTCAAGTGCAGGCTGCTGCGGTGCAGGGGACTCTCCGCCAGAGTCCTCCTCCCTCCCTGTGGCAGTTGCAGTTTGTTCGGTACCAGATGTTGTTGGCACACAGGGAGGTGTGGACTGGTTGCTGTTCATCTGGCGGAGGCATTGTAAAATGTCCCTGTGCACCGCCGTCATCTCATGTAGTACATCCCACTTGGACTCCACGCGGGTCATGTGGGAGTCCACACGTGACATGTGTGACTCCACGTGGGACATGTGGGAGTCCAAGCGGGCATGATGGGCAGCCTGCTGCTGTTTGATGTCTCTGAGGAGCCCCACTACCTGGCTGAGCTCTCCGGTGCTGGACTGGTACGCATCAGCTATGCGTACCAGTTGTGGGTCTTCATGCACACCAGCAACGTCTGCAAGCAGCGACCTCTGTCTCCCACCCCTCCCACCACCCCTGCTGACATGTGCAGTGTGTGCAGTTGCACGCACAGATAACCCTGGTCCACCTTGGGGGTTGGTGGTGGTGGTGGTGTCCATGGCCCCAGGTTGGTCCAGGGTCACTGCGCTGGTGTTGTTCCTTATTCTGTCCATGTCGGCAGGGATGGTATTCGTGGTGACAGTCGTTGGAGGGGTGGGTGCAGAGGGTGCAGCTGGTGGACCTGCTGGTGCTGCAGCTGGTGGTCCTGCTGGTGCAGCAAGTTGACTTGCACCGGATGTGCCAGGTTGTTCATCGTCCGAGGAGGACAGAGGCTGTACGACGCCAGTGAGCTCGGCATCCTCTTGAGCCTGGGACTGGGACTCCTCAGCGTCTGCTGCTGTGTCCCTATCATCACCTGTTTTTGGGAGACACAAACAATGTATGTCATGTTTCTGCAGGCATCAGTGGTTGACACACCTGACAGTTGTGACTGTGCTTCGGGGTGCGGGCCTGTACATTGTATTGTCCTAAGTCGTCACAGTCAGGGGTTGATATTGGTGTGGCACATTGTCCTGCATTATTTGGGCATTTCTATGTATTCTCTGGGGTGTGAACATGGTCTGCATTGATTGTGTTTGGTTGACAGCCAGACCTCCTTCCCACCCACCCACCCACCCAGTCAGTTATCCCACCATGGAACGTGCTTGCATTGCAGGGAGTGTAAGTTGTCTCTCAGGATGTCAGTCAGTGGTGTCCTGCTGTTTGTTGGTGCACAGTTGCCAGCAGGGCCTTGTGCTCCCCACAGCAGTAGCCAGTGTCAGCCATCTTGTGAGTCCTTCTCCACTCCCTGTGATGTGAGCATGGTTCAGGGTGGTGTTGATGGGCCAGTTGTGAGGCTGAGCAATGTCTGTGACTACGACTCCCATCATGCTATTGCCTCCACCCCCTTCCCAGCATGCCCATGCTTCCTTCCTTTTGACTCTGCTTCCCTGTGGGGTGGGCTGGCTGTGCTGACAGGATGGCTGGGAGTGTTGTCCTGGCAGTTGTTTGGCTAAGAGTCCCAAGAGTGTCCCTGTGCTTCACACAACATAACCCAGGGTGGTGGTGCTTTGTGGGATCTTGTGTTAGGATGGAGGGCATTGCATTCTACCAGGTGGGTACTGTGGAGTTTGTGTTGGGGGGGGTGTGAGGGGAGGTGCTGGTGACTATGGTCAGTGCTGCAAGTCCCCCTTCCCACCCAGCCAGCCAGATATCCCACCATGGAACGTGCTTGCATTGCAGGGAGTGTGAAGTTGTCTCTCAGGATGTCAGTCAGTGGTGTCCTGCTGTTTGTTGGTGCACAGTTGGCAGCAGGGCCTTGTGCTCCCCACAGCAGTAGCCAGTGTCAGCCATCTTGTGAGTCCTTCTCCACTCCCTGTGATGTGAGCATGGTTCAGGGTGGTGTTGATGGGACAGTTGTGGGGGTGAGCTATGTCTGTGACTGTGACTCCCATCATGCTATTGCCTCCACCCCACTTCCCAGCATTCCCATACTTACTTGCTTTTGTGGGGAGTTCAGTGTGTGTGGGTGTGAGGGCAATGGCAAGATGGCTGACAGTGGTGTCCTGCTGTTGGTTGGTGTGCAGTTCCCAGCATGCCCTTGTGCTCCCCACAGCAGTAGCCAGTGTCAGCCATCTTGTCTGTCCTTCTCCACTCCCTGTGATGTGAGCATGGTTCAGGGTGGTGTTGATGGGCCAGTTGTGAGGCTGAGCAATATCTGTGACTACCACTCCCATCATGCTATTGCCTCCACCCCCTTCCCAGCATGCCCATGCTTCCTTCCTTTTGACTCTGCTTCCCTGTGGGGTGGGCTGGCTGTGCTGACAGGATGGCTGGGAGTGTTGTCCTGGCAGTTGTTTGGCTAAGAGTCCCAAGAGTGTCCCTGTGCTTCACACAACATAACCCAGGGTGGTGGTGCTTTGTGGGATCTTGTGTTAGGATGGAGGGCATTGCATTCTACCAGGTGGGTACTGTGGAGTTTGTGTTGGGGGGGTGTGAGGGGAGGTGCTGGTGACTATGGTCAGTGCTGCAAGTCCCCCTTCCCACCCAGCCAGCCAGATATCCCACCATGGAACGTGCTTGCATTGCAGGGAGTGTAAGTTGTCTCTCAGGATGTCAGTCAGTGGTGTCCTGCTGTTTGTTGGTGCACAGTTGGCAGCAGGGCCTTGTGCTCCCCACAGCAGTAGCCAGTGTCAGCCATCTTGTGAGTCCTTCTCCACTCCCTGTGATGTGAGCATGGTTCAGGGTGGTGTTGATGGGCCAGTTGTGAGGCTGAGCAATGTCTGTGACTACGACTCCCATCATGCTATTGCCTCCACCCCCTTCCCAGCATGCCCATGCTTCCTTCCTTTTGACTCTGCTTCCCTGTGGGGTGGGCTGGCTGTGCTGACAGGATGGCTGGGAGTGTTGTCCTGGCAGTTGTTTGGCTAAGAGTCCCAAGAGTGTCCCTGTGCTTCACACAACATAACCCAGGGTGGTGGTGCTTTGTGGGATCTTGTGTTAGGATGGAGGGCATTGCATTCTACCAGGTGGGTACTGTGGAGTTTGTGTTGGGGGGGTGTGAGGGGAGGTGCTGGTGACTATGGTCAGTGCTGCAAGTCCCCCTTCCCACCCAGCCAGCCAGATATCCCACCATGGACTGTGCTTGCATTGCAGGGAGTGGAAGTTGTCTCTCAGGATGTCAGTCAGTGGTGTCCTGCTGTTTGTTGGTGCACAGTTGCCAGCAGGGCCTTGTGCTCCTCACAGCAGTAGCCAGTGTCAGCCATCTTGTGAGTCCTTCTCCACTCCCTGTGATGTGCGCATGGTTCATGGTGGTGTTGATGGGACAGTTGTGGGGGGGGGCAATATGTGTGACTGCGACTCCCATGATGCTATTGGCTACACTGACTTGGCCAGCATACACAGAATTCCTTCCTTTGAGTGGTCTTCACTGTGTGTTGGTGTTGTTGTGGTGGCTACATGTGTGGATGTGTGTGTTAGTTCTATTTGTGCCACTGCCTAGCTGTAGTTGTGGTTGTGTTTGTACATGTGTTGGCACAGTTGGATGTGACTTTTTTGATGGCATGTGTTGTGTTTATCTGACTGACATACACATTTTGGGATGATTCTGTTCTAGTTGCTGTGTAATTGCTATGAGTGCATGGTTTGACTCTCCCCTTGACAGTGATGTGTGTGTTTTGTGGCAGTATATTGTGTACATTTGTTGTGTACTCACCAGGCTCTGGGATGTCCTCTAGTCCATATATGCTCACTGGCGGTAGGATGGCCCGCACCTTCTCCTCCCAGGGCCTGAGGTATATTGGCTTGGCAGGAGGGCCACTGCCGGTGTGTTGGCTGTTGATGTAGTCTTGCTTCAGCAGTTTCCGTACCCTCCTGCGCACGTCATACCACCTGTTCTGGATGTCGGTCTTTGTGCGCCGACATGGTGATTGGGCGTTCACCCTGTTGATGATCCTCTCCCACATCTTGGTTTTCTGTGACATGGGGGTCTGTTGGACCAATGTGCCAAACAGCTGTGGCTCTACCCTGAGGATCTCGTCTACCAGGACTTCCAATTCACAATCTAGGAACTTGTGATTCTTCTTGGGGGGCATGGTGATGGGTGGTGATGGTGGGTGATGTGTGTGTTGGTGTGCAGGTGAGGGTGTGTGGGTGTGTGTTGTGCTGGGTGTATGTGAGGTAGGTATTTGTTGGTGTGCTGCTGGTGTGTGGCTTGTGTGAGGGATGAGCTGTGGGTGTGTGGTTGCTTTCTCTTGGGTGCTGGCAGTGGAATGGCATTTGCAAAGGCTCATGGTAGTGATTTGTGTCCTTTATATAGGTGGAGTTGTGGGTGTGTCTTTGTTCTCTGTCCCCACCCCCCAGTATTTATTGGCTTGGTAATTGCTTGTTTGGCCTTTTTTTGGTTGATTTTTTCCTTTGTGCTGTTTGTGTATGTTGGAAACGTTCTTGTGACCGAGTCGGACCCTGCATTGGTCTCGTACGGTGTTTTCCGTTTCGTTCACGCTGTGTTTGTGCAGTTTTGTATGCTGCGTACGCGTCGGTCGCGGTGTATTGTGTTGCTTCGGCTCGGTTTTGTATGCGTGTCGGTCGTACGGCTTGTCCTCCGTCCGACTCGGTCGTGTTTTTCGCGCCTTGCATCGTACTTTGCGGGTTGGAGTTGGCGGGTACGATTCGGTCGGATTTGTTCCGGGTGCGTGTCGGTCGGTTGGATTCGCGTGTTTTTCCGGCCGGATTGCTATTTTCCGAGCGGCTCGGTCGGTCGGCTTGGTTTCCTGACGTGTCGGTCGGATTTATCGCGGCTTGCATCGTACTTGGCGTGTCGGGCGCCACTGGTACGTGTCGGTCGGTAATTTTTCCGGCTCCGAGTCGGTCGGTGCTTTTTCCGGCCCGAATCGGAATCGACCTCTTAATCGTGCATCTGTGCCTTGTGCCCATCTCCCCCGTCCCCACAGTCCCTGGTCGTTGCTCACCCTGTTGCTGTTGGCTCAGGTCATGCTGTGCAGTGTCCGGTCCACCAACTCCTGCCACTGTCTCCCCAATGATGACTCGGGTCACCATTTCCTCCATCTCATCCAGCTCCTGGTGTGCCGCTGGACTCCCACCTCCAGTCTTCATTGCTGCTTTCAGGTTGGCTGCGAGTTTCAGCTTGGTTTTGCGCTTCACATTAGTCCAGCGCTTCTTGCAGTCGTCCACTTCCCTTCTCTTCACTCCGACTGCATTCACCTTGGCCAAGATGAACTGCCATATTGTATTTTTAGTTGCCAATGGCACAGTGGAGGTGATGAACAGTTGGTGGTGGTGTTCTGTCACCTCCGTAATGAGGATCTGGTTTTCCTGCGTACTGAATTGCGGGTTCCTCTTCTTCTTCTCCTTGCCCTTCCCTGACCCTGAGGTCCCAGGCTTGTCCTCCGTGGGGCTTGTGGGGTTCTGGTTGTCCTCTGTACTTGCTCCGGCTACCTCCATGGTGCTTCGCAGTTGTTTGTGTTTTGTTTGTGTTTTTTGTTGCCGCTTTTATAGTGGTTTTTCCCGCCTGACTTGTGGGACTTGCAGGCCTGGCGCTGCTTATTGCTGAATTTTTTATCGCTGTTGGGCCCATCGCAACTTTTTTCACGTTAGGGTTTAGATTTTTATCGCCGTCTCTGTAATTTTATCACGGACATTTGACGCGTTATCGGGAAACTATCGCATGTTACCGCCGTGTTGAGAATACGATGTTAAGACGGAGTTATTTTCCCGCGATAGACGGCGATATGAAAAGTTGCGTTAACCTATTTTGGTGATGATTATCGCACGTTCTTGAGAATATCCCCCTCAGTCTGTTGTTAGAGAGTGGTCATAATTTAAAGGTAGTGTAGCATTATGTGATTCGCCATGTCCAAGGTGACAGAGAGGTCTAGGAAAGTCAGATTGCCATGTCTAGAAGGTTGTCTCATTCAATTATCAGTGCTTTCTTTGTCTCGTATTTAAAATGGCATCTAGATTGGTAGATGTGTAGAATGTTGTCTGATTCGAAGTGAGATTGAAGATGGATGCTAACCGTTATTCTCTGGATTTTGGAGATCAATGATACATTAGTTATAGGGCAGTAGTTGCTGCCTCTCCCCAGACAAGTAAGATTATTTTGAGTTGGGGATAATTTTATTTATTTATTTACTGTAATTATAAAGCGCTCCAATCATCCCCGAGGGGATATCCCGGCCTGAATAATCAGTGAGTGTTTCAGACATTTGGGTTTTTCTCTAGATTAAAGTGAGCTATTGATAAATGTTGGTACAAGTGCAGCTAAGATTTTCACGTGTGTAGATAAGATGGAAGCAGCACAGGAAGTGCCTACATTTTTGGTGGGTTTTATGTTTTTTAGTAAGGTGTTGGTGTTTTCTAGATGAACCTTTGTGAGGGGGAAACCCTCAGGCAGTGCCTTTGTGGGCATAGGTGGCCTGGGGAAGTGTGAGTTTAGATTGGCATCTGCAGTGCACTATGGGTGGTTAAAGACCCTCTGAAATTGTTCAGCATTTGGTCGAAGAAGTTGTTCTGTCTTGCACTGAAAATTGCTTTATGAGATATGGCTTCTGAGTTTTTTAGGGTAAGGTCTGTGGACTGAGAGGACGAAATCTGCTAGGTGTTCTCGAGGGTGTGGCATTGATTCTCCTGTTTGTTTATTGCATTCAAGAACCCGAGTGTGTTTTCCTCAGCTTATGCCTTTCTGAAAAGGAGACATATTTGTCTATGTTTGAAAGATGGTAGTAGCCAATGATTCCTGAAGGATCAGTTGTTAAGGTTGACTGGGCATGGCATGTGCCAGTTTAGCTTTAAATTGTTTGATGCCAGTTTTTTAAATAGAATAGAATTGAGGCATTTATTATCTATTTCCTAGTCAATTGAAGATGATGAAGTTAGATGGTGAAAATGATGGTGCTGTGATCAGGCCATTTGGCAGTGGTTTACACAAGGGCCCAGATAAACAAACATTTTGCGCCACTAAAGTGACATAAACCTGTGCAAAATGTTTTTTTTTAAATTTACTTTCATGTTTTTCACTGATAACTTGCCTGAAAGTAACGTAAAGCAACACTTCTGCTTTGCGTTACTCTGCATCAAGTTGGGTGTTCCATGGGTGGTACATGAGTTTTCCCATAAAACCACTAACAATAGTAGACAAGGGTTTGTGTAAAAAAATAATGCCACTTGAAAGCAGGTGTTAAAAAGGAGAAATGCTTTTATTTCTTCTATCTTTTCCCACTTTGCATATGTGCTGCGCAGTACAGCGCACATCCGAAGAAGGATAAGTTTTAAAGTTTGTCTAGGAATTGTTCTTTTGTACTAGAAGGGTATCTTTCTCATACAAAACCTATGCAAAGCAGCAACTTTGGATGTTGCTCTGACTGGGTGACAGTTTTGTTAATCTGGGCCATGGTTCTTGACTTGTAGGCTATGTTGTACCACATTGCTATGGCAGTGGCCTTTTTTTAACAGGGTTTCTGGAAAATGCTTCTGTTAGAAATGGGGGTCTCTAGTTGGCAATGGTTTGCACCTTTGTCCAAATAGGGAGCCTTGCTTCTAGTCAGGGAAAGGGGGACACACTCCTAAAATAACCCCTGCTCACCCCCTAGGTAGCTTGGCACGAGCAGACAGGCTTATCTCAGAGACAGTGTGTAAAGCATTTGTGAACACATACAGTAACACAGTGAAAACACTACAAATGGACACCACACCAGTTTAGGAAAATAAGTAATCTTTATCTAAACAAGACCAAACGACAAAAATCCACAAAACAATATTAAAAATAAGACTTTCAAATGGTAGAAATAGTTCAGTTTAATGCAAGTTGTAAATGCGACACTGTTCCAACACAGTGCCTTAGATGCGTCACGCAAAACAAACAAAAGGGTCGCAGGGAAGGTGATGCGTCAGTTCCTTGCTTCGGGGGAGGTGATGCGTCGGTTCCTTTCTGCAGCGCAGGGGAGGTGATGCGTCGGTTCCTAACCGGAGAGGAGGCGATGCGTCGGTTTCTTATTGCGGTCCGGATACGATGCGACAAGATGGCGTCTCGATGCGATGCGACGATCCAGTGCGATGCGACAAAATGGCGGCTCGATGTGATGCGACGATCCGGTACGATGCGTGCTCGATTGCAGCCGCACGGCAGGTGCTGCGACGGTCCTCTCGGCGATGCATCGGGTCCCTGTGTGGATGCGGCACGCTTCTTCCTGGTTGCTTGGCGAGGCGTCGGAACCAAGTGCGGATGCGGCATGCTTCTTCCCCGTAACTCGGTGATGCGCCGGGAATCAGTACGGATGCGACACGCTTCTTCTCGTTGCGTCGATCTTCCAGCTCCCAGTGACAAACAGTCTCTTGGAGGTCCTATACAGCAGCAGGCACCTCTTTGTAGGCTAGAATTCCCAGCAAGAAAATTCAGGGGAGCTGGTGGTGAAGTCTTTGTGTCCCTGAGACTTCAGAACAGGAGGCAAGCTCAGTTTCAAGCCCTTGGAGATCTTTTCTTCAAGCAGATGACAAAGCAAACAGCAAAGTCCTTCTTCTCCTTTCCTTGGCAGCAAGCAGCCACTGCAGGCCAACCCCAGGCAGCAAACAGCACAGGGCAGTATTCCTCCTCAGCTTATCCGGCTCTTCTCCTTGGCAAAGGTTTCCTCTTGATTTCCCAGAAGTGATCTAAAAGTCTGGGGTCTGGGCCCCTCTTTTTATACACACAAATTCTTTGTTCTCTGAAGGCATAGAGTGTCTGTACCCAGCCAAAACCAGTTCTGTCCTCACTGGTGCAGCTTCCTGGCAGGAGGTGGAGACAGCATTGTTGAAAGCAGACCTGGCCCAGGCAGGTGAAAGGAAATCTCCTCCCCCTACTCTAAATTCAACCCAGGTCCCCTTCAGCCCAGCCCTGACTCATCAGACTGCTGGAGCCACAGCCCTCTCCAGCCCCCTGTCACTCACAAGCCAGACATGCAATACACAAACCTAGCAGAGGCATACCGGATGGTTAGGCAAGAAAATACCCACTTTCTAAAAGTGGTATTTTCAAACACAGAATGTAAAATTCACCCTCACTAAAAGATGCACTTTAACATTCTGAGTTCAGGCATACTAAATTTTATTTTCCTATCTTGTTCCTAGGGCCAGTTATGTTTATAAGATGTTATAAACTAACTGCCCATTCTGGACTATGGGAACAGATAGCCTTGCAATAGTGAAAAACACAATTGGCAGTATTTCACTATCAGGACATGCCACATACATCAGGGCATGTCCTACCTTTCACATACAATGCCCCCTGCCCACAGGGGTACCTTGGGCCTACCTTAGGGGTGACTTGTGAGAAGTTGGCCTGGTATATGCTGTCCACTAATTATAGTGGGCACCTTGCACCAGTCCAAACAACCCCTTATTGGAGATAGGTTAAAGACAACCTTTATTGAAAGCTATCCTAGTGGTAGCTATGGAGAGCAGCCTTCAGGCTAAGTCTTGAAGGAATGTAAAGCAGCTTGTTTTACCAGTCTATAATCTCTTGAGTGACCAAATGAAAGAGGACCACACCAGGTATATATTTATAATATATGTATTTAGTCTTAAACACACCCCTCTAGTCTCTTTATGAGGCTAGAGTTCGAAGTACATAAGTTACAAGTCGAATATCAACAGTAATAGCACAAATACACGTTTGAGCCCTAGGGGCGTACCAAACCATATACCAATAAAGTGGTATAAGAACCACGACTGAGCTAGACACAAGGCCTAGAGCCTGTAGAAGTGCTAGGCCCTCAAGGAACCACCCAAGGTAGTGACACAGGGGACCCACGGGGGACGCGTGCAATGTGAGAACACAGCCGCGAGCCGCCGTTGACTTCTATGGGGAA